>WEKW01011364.1:47897-65875 GCA_013389905.1 Sula dactylatra
CACACAAATGGATTTTCATAACAGCATCCTGTTCTCTGTTTTGTTTTCTTTTTCTTTCTCAACAATTCCAAACATTTTTTGTTTCCTTTCTTAAGTACCACTGGGAACTGAGATGAATTTTTCAGGGAGCTAGGTAGTGTAATTCCAGCATTTCTTTTGTAAATGAAAAGACCCAGAGCTCATAACTCTTCATGTAAAGTTAAGATTGCTTTACTTCCCCATTGTTTTACCTTTATACTATGTGATTTCATGTGCTATGGTATCACCTGGCCACTTAATATTGTGAGTCCCTATACAGCTTTTTGCAGCCAGCGTTTATTTTTGCTATCCTGAGTCACTTAATGTCACTAAAAATCTGTCACCCTGCTCTTCATTCTCTTTTGTAGATCACTAAGGTCTGTGTAAAACAGCACAGATCCACTGGTAGCCTCTCTCCACTGAGAAAACAGGCTATATAGATACATATCTATTCCTACCCTTTCTTTCTTGTATTTCTGTACATAAAACTCTTCCCTCCAAATATATAACAGCCAAATTTCTATAGGAACCTTTGGAGAAACAAATTTGAATTCCTTTCAGAAACCTGAGTAGACTGTCAGCTGGATCTCCCTTGTTCCCATGATGACTCTTTCAGAGGTCTTCACAAACCATGTCATTCATCCCCTTTACACCTTATTTCTACAAATGTTTACAGTGTTTGCAAAGAATTTGTCCAGCTCCAGCTCAGCTTCAGGTTATGAGATGTAACAGTATCCTTTATATAGCAACCACTGGCTGATGTTCTGAAAGACCATGTCATGGAGAAAGTTTCGGTAAATATCTGAGTTTGTTTGGTTTTTCAAAACCAAGACTGTGGAAAGACATGATGTTTTTATAAGTGCGTCACAGAGGAGAATGGAGGGGTACTTAAGGTTTATAGTATTATTGACAAAAATGAAACTACCATAAATGACCATAATATATTTAAGCTAAATTAGCAAGACTTCTGTCATTCACAGATGTAGGCTTCTTTAGCTGTCTTCCAATAGAAGTAAAGGAATAGGAACAATTTATTTGATGTTGCCCATGTGTGCAAAGGATGTTTCAATACAACTGTTTAAAATAGCTATAGGACTTGACTCAATAATTCTTCTCATCCCGTGTCCTAGTTTATCAGTGTTATGAGACCGTACACTGTACATGCATTACACTTTTTTCTTGAAATATGCAGCTCTATGCTTTTGCGTGATTATCCTAACACCACATAGGTACTTACACTTCTGCAGAGCACAGCTGTCTTTCTGCCATCGTGTTACATACATCTTTTTCAATATGTCTTTAGAAGTATTGCAGGTAGGGGAAATGGGTTTATTAAGCAACTTAACCAATATTTATGGAATTCTTTCCTTTCTGATATCATCCAATAACATAAAATTTGTAGTGTATCTGAATCTTGACCTTGATTTCCCTTTGCTTGGCTGTAATGCTCCACTCACAACATTGCAGTCCACATTGCTAATGTTCCTTTCTTTTGATCTTCTAAAAAATTCATAAAGGTTTGTTCAGTTGCTATTTTTTATATAGAAACATTGCATCTATGTATGTATCTATATGCATTTCATTTTTGTTTTCCCTGAAAAGCATCCCTTAGTTCTGCGCAGATATCTTCCTTGCCAATGTAATTGCATCTCTGAATATTTTCTTAGTCTCTGCTGATTCTCTTCACACTTCTGCTTTCAATTCTGCATTGTTCTGTTCAGAGACTGAGAAATTTTTTATTATTATTATTGATATATCTTTTTCATTTTCCCTTCCCCTTCCTATCTGACTGGTTTGTGTTTTTTCTCAACCACTGGATTGCTGATTAATTTAGTTTTCGTACTGATTTTTTAAAATTTCCTTCTCTACAGATTCCCAGTTCTTCCACTGCTTGCAAGGTTGTAGTACATGACCTGCAGATTTGTGACATCCCTAAGATATTCTTACAAGATATTTATCATAATTTTCACTGGTTTGAAAGCATGCCATCATAGCTACATAGAGGATAAAGATAATATGCTAATTTGGCTACAGTCCATCCAGAATTTATCTCCAATTCCACCATCATTGCTATTACTGTCTTCCTGTTGTTTACATTTTGTAGCTGTGGAGTCAATAGTGTCAAATAAGGTACCCAATACCTTGTACTCTCCTACAGCGTCTCTTTCTTTCTTTAATTTCTAATTCTGTTTGTGAGATGTTCCATAGCCAATAAGAAGCTCATATGACCAGCAGCAATTGCCCAGAAAATTTACTCAAAATACTTTCCAGAAAGGAAATCACATTTCATCAGCAACTTGCTGGATGGTTCCTCTCTGGAGGAAGACTCTCTCTTGAGTTTTCTCTTGTGATTCTTGCAATCAACACATGGCAGCTTGAACCTGCCCAGCCTGGGGAACTGCCAGGTGGACTATTCACAGCAGTATGTCAGTGTTTTACCTTTAGGCTGTCATGTCATCTTGGTCATCTTGAATGTGCTGTTGTGATGAGTTGCTTGTCAAGGGGCTATCACTCCCTCCAGGCAAGAACTCTCTACGTGCCATTGTTTATTTTGGGAATGATATGTGTTTAATGGTGTTGCAACATGCATTGTGTTCAGACAAAATAGTTGGAGAGAAGCCCTGTTGAGTCACATGTGACTAGAGATGCCATGGTAGTTGATTTGTCTGGGGAGTGACATGCACTGTGTTTCTTTAACAAAGCTTTTTGAATAGAAGATGTTTCAGGAGAGACAGAAGGACAAGCACAGTAGTGAGAGGATCACAAATGGTGTTATAAGATTGGAAAAGAGACGGTGGACGTGCTCATGCATGATACAGGGCTCTAGTGAGGCAATGGTGTGAGCCCAACTAGGACTGGAGTTGTGTTTGGACTTCGGTTTAGGTGACAGTGTGTGAAAAGGCAAGGGTCTGTGTGCTGATGTGTAACACAGACATTAGGTAAGGAATGTGTCCGTTCATTTACCACTTTCTCTCTTCCCTACCAAAGCACAGCTCCATCCCATACAATCTTCAGGATGTGTATAGTCCTGCTGTGCTTGCCTGACTGCTGCACTAGGGAGTCTCTTCCATAGTCTCCCTGTTCATGAGCATCCACCACATTATGCCTTGCTCTTCTTAATCGCATCTCACAGAATCACAGAATCCCAGAATGGCAGGGGTTGGAAGGGATGTCTGGAGATCATCTCTTCCAACCCCCTTGCTTGAGCAGGCACACCCACAGCAGGGGGCACAGGACTGCGTCCAGGTGGGTTTGAATGTCTCCAGGGAAGGAGACTCCACAACCTCTCTGGGCAGCCTCTTCCACTGCTCTGGCACCCTCACAGGAGAGAAGTTTTTCTCATTCTTCCTGATCAGATAGCATTTTCCAGCACTTCACTGTATGCCAAAAGGGGTCATTGTGGTGCCTGTGACCTTTGAAAGGGAAACTTTGTTATCAAAAGGCCCTCTCTGAGAATCATGTCAGGACGGTATGATAGAACAATTAAAACAAGGCATTAATAAACTGGCGGACTATTCATTTGAGGTCAGGATGACAGTATATAATGCTCCAGCTAAAATGACTGCTCTGATGCCAATTTGGGTTACTTAATCCTGGGGTGAATTTTACCACAATGCATAAAAATGCAAATTCTAAACAGAATAATATTTACATTTCCTGGGAGTGAAGAGGAGCAGACATTGTAGGAAACACAGAAGTACAAGCTTTCTGTGAAGCATAAATAGGAAACCAGGCAGAAATGAGTGAGATAAATGCTAGTTGCCCATTAAATTCTCAAAAGAGAAGAAGAGCTTAGTGACTTCCCATTTAAACTCCTGAGCTTAAGAAAAACTGCAAAGAAACCTTCACAGTCAGAGTTCCCTCTGTTCTGCATCTAGGAATATTTTAGCTATTTCATCTCACTAAGGGAGATAAATTTCTTCTCAAATGGAGTTTGGTTTATATGACAGAAAATTTTTATGACCAAAAACTTTCACTGAAAAGTTTCTTTTGGTTCAAAAGAGCTTCTGGGTTTGTATGTTCAGATTATAATTGATCAGTGCCAAAACAGGTGGTGCAAATGCTTTTTGGATCACTGTCTTATAACTCCTTTTGGGGGCTCTGAATTTTCATCCCAATTTAGAAATGGAAACACTAAACCTCCAAAGCCCTGGCAAGATATTAAAACTACTTTTTCCCATCTGTAGTTGGAAAGGGTCTTATTCTAGCAATAAGGATATTCTTAGCACATCATAAATATGAGAATAAGAAATAAGCTGGTTTATTCTGTCTCCAAGACCTTACCTTTGGATTCATTTTATCTATCAGTAAATATCAAGGGAAAAATCCTTAGTTCTGTTTTCCATTATGAAGCATAAAACATGTATGAACAGGAATGAATAAAAATATCCAGTGAGATTAAAGATAAATAAAAAGGATGCACTGCCTGTCATCATTACTTCTCTTAAATGTCCATTCATCAGTCTCCACTTATGGAACTGATGTGTGGGGTTTGTTAGAGCTGTCCAGTCCTGAGAGAAATTAATTTGTTGACACAGAGCTCCAATAATAAGAAGAAAGTCCTTGACAAATAATTGTGTACTTTGCTAGATACACTACAGAGGCTTTTTTCTAGGAAAGCTCACTTTGCAGTAGTAAGATTTTTCTTCCTTTGAAATGCTACTATATATATGTAAGGAATAAACACCAAAGGCTTCATCTTCTTTGCTTGTAAATCAGAATCAATCTGGTAGTCACTAGAACTGTATGGATTCTCTCCAGCTCAGAAAATAGCTCCATTTTTCTTCCAAAGATTTAAGCTTTTGCAAGCTATGTGTAGCAGCCTGTTCCCTGTTTGATTGCCAGATTGTGTCTTCTGTCCTGCATGCACTCGAGCTATCGTCCCTATGAGCTGTGGTATCAGGCGCAGCGTGGGCAAATGGACAATAAAAATCCATCTGATTGTGTGGTGAAAATTTATCTTCAGATAAGACCTCTTTGAGTGCTGCTAAAAGGTCCTACTGAGCCAAATGTCCTTATGAAATGAGGGACTGTTCTTTTAAAAGAAATCATTAATATTAAATACACTGAAATGTGTTTCTAGTAGGCAAAACCAGAAACAAGTATTTTGATGTTGCCACGTTTGCATCTTTTGCCTTGGAATTTTTTGCTTGCCAAGCTCTGCCTTTGAGAGGTTATCCTATTCGAGTCTTAAAGATTTCCCAGAGAAACCTTAATGGAGACACCTTGATATTGGTGCATCAAAATATTTTTTAAGCTTTCATATGATATAGTGTCACAGATCCTCAGTAGATACAGCCACATGCATTCAGTAGAAGCTCAGGTGGGATACCCCTGGACAATCTGAAGATCACTGGACGATTTGTGTGAGCAACTGTTTCAAGTCCGAGCATTATTTATCCAAAACCACTCATTTAAAATAAGTCGAATGAACCACCATCGAAAAGTGCCTGTTTCTCTCCACTGAATATAAATAGAGCCTGGGATAACCAGCTGCCTAGAAGTAATCTAAAATTAAATTCTTCCCATCCAACTCGGCTCCTTACGCTTTTACTCTTCTTATCCTCACTGTGTGAAGTAATCGCTTTATAGGCAAGGCCAAGTCACTTCTTTTCTCTCTTAGGTAGCTAATCTAGAATGAGGATGAATTAGTTATTCTTTTTCCTGAAGAACTCTGTGGGATAAAGCCAGTAACAGGAACTTTGTGCATAACAAGCCAAAGGCTGCACTCATGTCCTGTCCTGGTGCAACAGCTGTGGAAAGTAGCCCTGTGAGAAAGTGGAAAACCAAGCCTTGAAAGAGCTGCATACATTATTCATAGATTCTAAAGCCAGAAAGAGATGTGAATGATTTTTCTAAGGTTACTTTATGCATAAAACAGGTCATAGGATTCTCCTGACTTGATGATCCTCTTTGCATCCCAGCCATCATCTCTTGGGCTGCTGTATATGACCCATTTTTCCAGTACCTTCCAGCCAGCCCAGGATGCTCTACTTCCCCCTGTCCCATTTACCAACCCTTTAAAAAAACCAAGACTCTGATTTGCAGGGAAAGACAGACCAAGTTTTGATGTTACTTTTTTCCACCCTCCTTCTGTTGGAATGGGTTTCTCTTTGCTTTTCAGGCAAATTTATTTTCTTTTCAAATTTTCCTCCCTTCTCCTCATGAACTGCTAAAGTGTAGTACTCACTGGCACTGGGTGTTGTAAAGATGAATCCAAGAGGAAACTGAGTTGATGGATTAGACCCATTCAGGGGGGAAAAGCTCACTGAGGCACAGAGATGAGTCTCTAATGCCTGTCTCAGAAAGTCCTCAGAGCTGCCTGGTGTTGAAGGCTAGGATTCTGTACTTAGGCAGTCTTACTGAGTATTTGTCCTCACACTCTTTCTTTACACGTCAGGGTATGCAGGGTGATCAGACGACTGGGTGTTAGGTCTGACATTTGTCTTTAGGTGACTACGAGGGCTTTGGCAGGCATTTTATATTAATTTATTAAATGTTAGCAAAGTGTAATTGTGTGAATAAATGTCAGATCTGGAGTTCAGACTAGTTTAAACTTGGGATGCTCCCTAAGAATCCAGAGAAGTTTGGATCCAGGTTTGCTATTTGCAGAGCAGCCTTTTATGAGTATCAGAACAGGAAATAAAACTCCCAGGTCTGAGTTTGTTTCTGCAGTTAGGTAAAGTGGAATTTAGGATCAGTGTTTCTGGAGCCTTGGGTGAGCAGCGGGACAGATTTTCTGTAAATCACAGTTATTACTGTAGCACAAAGTGCCAAATGGGTTGAGGCAACCAACCATTAGCCAAAGAAGTCGTCTTCTGTTCCTTTGTGCTTTTCCAAAAATCAAGCTGACTTTGTATTCAGAGCTGTTCCACTGGGAAACATTAAGATTATCAAGATAGGATTTATTTAATCTAACTCAAAGGAGAGATCTTTTTGCCTAAACATAGGTGCATAGTACCTTTTCAGATGCTCTATCAGCCCCACATGGGTCTGGCAGAGAGAATACAGATCCTCTAGAAAGCCCATACCATTCTGAAGTAGTAGTTTGAGGTCAGGCAGGATTCACCATGGCACCAAAAATGGCTCTCAGTGACTGTTTAGGCAACTAAATGCAGCCTTGTAAAAGAGCCCTAAAATATATGCCCTCCCAACAGGTCGGTCTGTGCAAGTCACATAAACAGGCACTTCAAAGTGGGGAGAGTCATCTCATGCTGAAGTAAACATCTCAAATAGGCAGGAGGAACTATAATGTAAAAGTAGCTGGTTTTCTCCATTGGTTATTAAAGGAGCTGGTGGTAACTAGCTCAGGGGTAGACAGCTGTCGACAAGACTACTCAGTGTTATTGCAGGCATCCTCTCCAGCATTTGAAAGATGGCACAGCAAAGGAGAACTCTGGGAGAAAGGTAGAAAGAAAAGAGTATAACAATAAGATTTTTGCAAAGCCATCCACCTTGTTGACAAGTGCGTGACTACAAACATTAATGGAAGAAGCGCGGTGACAGTTGCTCTGAAATGCAGATTTGAGATTACCGATTATGTCCTCAGGTGGCTTTTAGTGTCTATCTTCAGACCCACAGGCTTGAACACTGCCCATGAGACTAAGGATATGCAGCATATTCAGTGTGAGAACTAGGAAGCGGACTCAGGATGACTGGCTGTTGCCCCTGTTCTGGCCTCAGTGTTCCTCTCTCCTAGAAAAAGTCATAGAAATAATGTTCCTAGCAGGCTTTCCTCTGACACCTGGGCAGCTTGTTAAAAGTGACCATCAAAGTATCTGCCTTCCTGCTGCTGCTGTAGGCAGTTGTGGTCTCTTATCAGCCGTGTCACGTGTACCAGTGACTCTCATAGACCTTAGCTATGCAAAAGAGCCTCAAATGGTACTGTGGTCTGTGCTTGGGTAGCTGAATCGCCTCCCTGAATGTGGCCTCCACTGGGATGCTCAGCTTTTGGTGGTACCCAGCACACAGTGAGCTTCAATGGAGACCATCAGTATTAATGCTGCCAACCAGCTAAGCAAGCCAGCTGTCACCAGGGATCAGCACAAACATACATGAAAATCTAGGTAAGAAGTATTAATATATCCCTTCTGTATGTCATCATTTTCTTCCTGCAGCACTTGGATGGGGGAGCTTCGGGGAAAGAGTGGGAGAATGAAAAACTAATTTATACAGAATAAGAGTACTTCTAGCGAAGTAACTCCCAAACTTTTCAGCTAGCAATTCTCCTTCTGGACTGGTGAAACACACTTCTGCAATTTAATTTCAGAGAAAATCAAAATCCCCAATTTTTCTGATGCAGCCTGTGGCAACCTGAATTTCCAATTCCCTGCTGTCATGTCAAAGTAGGACTCATGAAACTTGAAATGTTTTCTCCAGTCCAGTTCATCATGTTAATCCCATGTGATTAGACTTTTGGAACTTGCCCTTGCCTAAGAGTCTATAATTCCATCTGGCACCCTCCATTATGATTGCAAAAGTGGCAAGTTTTGGGTTGGTGCCTTTTTTGAATTCTCAATAGAATTAACCCAAACCTAGCTTGGAGCTGATGAAGAACCTCAAGATTTGGTAGCAGAATTTCAGTGGCAGGAGTTTTCTTGGGTGAAGGACACCCCCACCACCTTCAGTGGACACTGCCAGAACATTTCTCTTTCTGGTATTGAGGAATGGTGCAATCACCAAAGTAAGGAGTTTGAGGTTGAAGTCAAACCAGTAATATGAAGCAGGTTTTGTCTCTGATAAATAAAGTGAGAACCAGTTGACTTCAAGCTCTTAAATTCAACAAAGACAATTCTAGCAAGAACAAGTATACAAACTGCACTGTTTTATTTTTTTCTTAAACTCCCTAAGGCCATGCTCTGCTAAGAAAATAATTTCAAAAAAATGTCACATGTTAAATCCTAGAGCAGCATTTTTGTATCTCGCATAATAAGTATTTAATGTATAGAATTCCCAATGCTGCCAGTGTCAATTCAGGTGCTTATCGCGCCATTTGTTATAAACCATGTTACAGGAACCACAGGGAATGATATGATGGATGCCAAGATACTGTACTCATTGAAATATAGTACATTGCATGGAGGAAAAAAAAAAGAGAACATATTCTGAGAACACTTTTAAATTGGCAGCTCTGCTACAGTGTTCATAAATAGTTGGAAGTCAATCACAGAACTGTTCCATTCATAGGCTGCAAAATGCCAGGAGCCCTGGGACTGCGGAAATGCGTGTGAGATAAATATCTTCTCACAAGCTTAGGTTGTGACCTCAGCCATCCTGAGATAACAATTCTGTATTTCTGACAGTGTATATCGCCAACAATTTTGAGACAGACCAGTATGTTGTAAGCTACCCTACTTTATGTGTTGAAAGCAACCTAAAACTTGCTCCTAGGTGCCAAATCCTTCTGTTGATCACAGTCTACAAATCAGAATCTTCTTCTCAGGTTATTTTTTTTCTTTCCTATTTACACCAAGAAGAAACTTACATAAGAAACTCTCTAGCAGATGCTACAACAGTAATTAGAGCAAATCTCAATTCTCAGCGGCAAAACTGTAACAAATAATAATTACTCAGCTCAGCAGATTAAAAAGGGAAGTGATAAATCCATCACCTCACCTTTAAAGACAGTGCAAAAAAATAGGCATCTCTCAGGTATGATTCATCTGCTGTGTTTTAAACGTCTCCTGGGAAGTGTGATGTATAGCCTCCACCGAATACAAAGGGAGTTCAGTGTGACTAGTTAACATTCAGATCTCTGCAATGCAGTCTTGTACGTTGGGTCTGGGAAGCCCTACCTAACCACTACAGCCTGCTGTGGAATGGGAGGATGGTTTCAACCAGCCCAGCACAGTGCTGCCAAATGCCCTATGCAGGGAGCCTTGGATGAGCTGAGCCAGAGACAGATGCAAACAGCCAAGCAAATCCCACCCTTACTCGTGGCACCCAGGAAAGGAGTAAAACAGAGTAAAAATAAGTTTCTTGCTGGGACCATTAATTTTGTACTCCATTTTCATTGCTGTTTTGAAAACATTAGTAGCTGTTGGATATTTGCTGCATAATCTGATATTTCTAGTAAAATTCTGAATCTGTTGCAATCAAGGGTAAAACCAAGAGGCTGTTTTCAATCAGATTGGAACTGTAAAATGTGCCTTTTAAGGTGTATCACATCCTTTAAGCCATTATTTGTCTCACTGGTCTTATTTTTTCCTCTCTTCCTTTTTTTCTAGATAAATTTTGTATTTCTATTTAACATAGTTAGGATTTTAATGACAAAGCTGAGAGCTTCAACCACTTCAGAAACAATACAATACAGGTAAGTCAGCTGGTGCTTCTTGCTGTTTGTGGTGTTAGCAAAGAACTGCCATGCCTGCCCTGTGCTTGTCCCATCTTCATCTTTCCAGATGCCACTGTTGATCTCAGAGGGTGTCTTTCTTGCCCCTTGAGCTCATACAGTTAGGTACACAGTATTTATTTTTGCAGGCTAACCATAAAAGCATGCCTGCATTTTTTCTGTCCACTCCATTTCAATGTCCAAACAATGCAAACAGCCTAGGCTTACAGGCAGAGAGACGTACACTGTTGCAGCCACCAGCCTCTTTACCTCCTTCAGGCTTGCACATGCCCCAACACACACTGGAAATTTCCCCCTTCCAATGAAATCTGAAGGATTTGATTTCAAGTGTGGATACGAACTTTATCAATTTCTTTATGTACACAAGCATATGTATTATATTATATAAATATATCATAACTCCTTTCACTGATGGTTAGGCCATTCATTCAGCTAATCTGGAGAACCAGTGAAAAACTGTTCAGTCCCCACTAGGTTGCTTCTCTGCCCTAGTCTCTGACTTTGTAGATGCAGAACAATACAATGTCAAGACTTTCCAATAAATCATGTGCATATGCATATTAAGATCCTTGTTCATACTAGTATCCTAGCAGAGCCAGAAGTAAAAGAAGAATGGAACCTGGGCCAAAATGTTCATATCATATCTGTAATCAATAGCAGTATCATTACTGACAATTACTTTGCACATACAGGTATTTACAGGAGGGTTTAATTTTCTTTACAAAGTGTAGGGCATGGGGAGGAAGGGCAATTTTGCCCCCTCCCTTCAGCTGGTACCAGCATTAGTGTAACCACTCAATGCGCTGCATCACAGAACTGATCCTTAACTGATCATTACCTTTATATGGGGTGGCTTCTCAGGTGGATGACCTTCCTGAGCTGGCTGGCTGTGCAGCCTCACAAGCACTAGGAGAGCAGAAAGGAGAAGACAGGAATGTTTACCCAGGGCAGCAGAAAGAAGGTGGCCTGGCCCCTTCCAGCAGCAGTGTGGACTTACATCAGCCTAAACAGTCCAAGAGCAAATTCTTAGAGATCAGGAGATCGTGACTGCCCTTCCTCTCTTACCATTTGCAGTATTTTGCAGAATATTTGGAGCATTTATGGCCAGACCCGTCCTCGCACTGGGAAATAACACAGGTTTTGTGGAGTATCATCATAGATAAAATCTCAGTGTATCAAGCTGAGGCTTGAATCTTGATGTCCTCAAATCAGCCTGCTCTTGACTTTGGAGGCAGTTTTGCTACAGTAATGGGGTTTTGTTGTTTTGCCTGATTCCTTCCTTTTACTCCTGTCTGAGGTTTGGGGACAAATGTGAACTTAATGCAGTGGTCTGATTTTCTTGTTTCAGACACTTCTCTGCACATTTCCTGAGAAATGAAGGGGAAGAACGTCCCTTTTTCATTCTCAAACCTCATGCCATAAAACTAAAACTAGCATAAAAAAACCCTGATTCAAATCTCAGTACATTTTTATCCCTTCCACAGTTTGCAGGGAGCATTACAGATACTAGATTCTGAGGCAATCTAAAGTAACTGCCTTCATCCTTGAACAGATGACGGTGATCTTATCCTCACTACAAACTCTGTGAAGGAATCTTCTTTTTCACAGACTAAATAGAAAACCACGTAATTCCAGGAAAGCCTGGAGCAAGACTTGCTGCTCTAAAGCTGAGTGCTCCAAACATTTGTTAAGCAAGTATTACATGATGTGGCAGCTACTTTGTTAAAATTGTTGATCTGTCCTGGCACTGGCAATGTTTTTGTCCTCCCCTGCCTGCCTACCTGCCTGTTTTTATCTGCCTCTTATGGTGTTATGCAGAGATTTATACAGACTTAGCAAAATTGCTGTCTTCTGTGTTTGTACAGTATCTAGCACAATGAGGTGCTGTTCTGCAACTGACATCCCAAGAGACTATTGTAGCACCAATAATAAAGATTAGCCCCTAATAATTCTGTTAATAATCACTTCTGCTTCGTTGTGCACCACCTGCTTGTTTATCATTTGTAAGACAGCCCTAAACAATTGTGTTGGGTGCGCAGGTGTTGCAGAGAGAGAAAGCATTTACACTCAGACAGAATCAAAAGATGGGCATAGAGTAAGTCTCATAGGCACAGCATTTCTGCCCTGGTCAGCAGCTAAATTTTGCACTTATCACGTCACCCTGAGGTATAAGAAATCACTCACCAAACCTGCAGAGAATCTCAAGTCTTCAGCCTAATGCAAGCCCCATTGACAGGACAGAAACTGTCTGGAAGAAGAAGTGAGAGAAAGGGAGGGATATAAAAAAGGTTCCCATTTGTCCCCTGGAGTTCAGGGTGTGGGGACAAACAGCAGGATTCAAAGGCAAAGGCTTTCCCAGAACATGTTTCTCCAAGTGGTCAGGCACTGCTCAGAAAGTGTTAACTAGCAAACTGACCTGTGCCTTCACAACCCGAAGTGGAGACTGTCACCCTTTCCCTGCTCCCCTGCCAAACTCTATCCAGCCTTTAGGACATGCGATCAGGCTCCCTTTTAACTATCCTTTCCTGAGCCCTAAGAAACTTGTGTTCTTCACTGCTTGAGGACCCTAGGAGCTTCCATCTTGCATTACACAATAAGTTGGTCACAAACCTTGGGACTGCTCCTGTGCAGTGTCTAAAACTTGGATGTTCTCCTGAGAAAAAGCTCAAATTATTTGGCCATTGTGAAAATATAGGCTTCCACTGCTATCCTCAGCAAATGCTCTAGCAGCATGCCTTGAGAGATGGAGATACCCACAGGGAGTACTTGTGTTTCCTAATTCCATTCACTTGTTTAGACACTGGACAGAAGTTGACATCTGAATATCTCTCTTAAAATGCTTCCTTCCTCCAGTGATGGTACGTGTTGGACAGCCCTGAGCAGACATGTCTTAGGCCGTCCTTTTGTTCTCTTCTCACCCAGTTTGACATGTACAGGTGCTGAACTGTCTTACGGAGGCACCTAAGTTCCCTGTCTAGCTGATATAGGAACTTCACTTCCCCCTGAATTGCTCTGAGACTCATCCTGTCTCTCCACTAGAGGAGTGATTTGTTTGGGTTGGGACAATCTACAGTGATTCTGATAACAGAGTTGTTCTTTCTTGTGTTCACTTGTGTTTTCTGTTTCCTACCCACAGGAAGGCAGTCAAGGCAACGTTAGTTCTTTTGCCTCTGCTAGGCATCACCTATATGCTTTTCTTTGTCAACCCTGGTGAAGATGACATTTCCCAGATTGTCTTCATCTATTTCAATTCCTTCCTGCAGTCTTTTCAGGTAAGAGATCAAGTTTACAGCTGGTATCAGCTACTGCTGAAAGGATCACCAGTGCTTTTCAGCCATAAAACTTATGGCAATGAAGTCCTTGATAGAAATATTAGTTGAAAATAGCTCAGCTTTGTTCATGCTTATGTAATAGATGTATAGGCATGCCATATGGAGTGGAGATCTCCTCTCAGGTGTTTACTGGAGGGATTCATCTCAACATCAATACTATGTTCAGTCTATAGCTACAGCTCCTCACCTGGGCTCCATCTAAAGTCAAGAGAGAGATGATGTTTCATTCTATCCTAAACTGCCTGAGAGAGGATGATGAATCACCCTCCCAAGGTAACTCTCTATTCTCAGAGCACACAGTGAGCTGAGACTTAGACTAGATGTTGCAAAAACAAAGGGAAACAACTCCTACCTGTTGGACTTGCTTGATTAAAGCATCAGCTATGTTGCCCAGCCTCTCACTCCAGCTCTCCTGCAACGGTGCATGCACTCAGCCATCAGACCGTACCAACTGAGAACTCATACCCTATCTCCTCCCTCCCCTGAATTTAGTAGGAGTGCTGCCCAGGATGTAAAAGGCAGTGGAACATGAGTAATTGCCCCAGCTTTCTGGATTTGGCACAAAACCAAAAGTGACTGAAGCCCTTGAATGGTGTTTAGCCACACATTTCTGCTTAGGTGTGTCCTACAGCTTTACCTGTGCTTAAAGACCTTCTTGAACTAGGGTGGAACTATGTTTGACGTTAATATTTTGCCTCTGATATATGCAGGAACAAGCACTCTGATACCCAGGATATCAATACAAATATACAGTACACATGCTGTCAAGCCAAATCTAGGGTTATGGATTACAAAAGTTTTGAGCTTTGAATTACTGTTTTTACTGATTGCATGTTTAGCTTTGAAGCACAGAACATCCCACCAGAAATCACAACTAAATATCCAAAATGAAAAATGTCCCTTTTAATCTATGAACAGAGGAACTTTAGCCTTTACCAGTGAACCAATCCACATTTTTCATTCCCTAAAATTGATTGTATTTTTTATCTGCTGATGCCCAATGTCCCAAAAAAATGCTGCACTGCTTATTTTATTGTTAATGTTATGAAGACATATGTAAGAAAGCAAGCACAGGGAATCTCTCCTTTATGGTAACAAGTATAGTCCATTGCTGAAAGCAAAATGGGTAAGATTCCGCTCACAGGTTTAAAGATGAAAGTGTCATCATGCTGTCATTTGAGCTTCCATTATAGTCATTACAATCTTTGCAGTCATTACAGGTGTCTAGTCACCGCTGTCAATAGATTCCACAGAGCAATTCAGCTCAGATGAGTGTAAGCAACCTGATGATACACTTGCCAACACAAGACCATCTAAAGCCATTTGACACCCTCTGTAAGTGTCTGAGACATCCGCATGGACCTGGCAGGCATGATATAGCACCTGTGAGGGGTCTATGCCATTCTGGGGAGGCAGCTGGAAACTGTAGGCATGCTTTAGTACAGCTAAAGTGTCAACCCCCTCTATCAGTAGAAGAGCTGTCTACATTCTAGCTCTCATGTCTTACCTCTGAGCTGCAAGATACTTAGTATTTTCTCGTGAAGTTGTAGGGTAAAGATTTCATCTGTCTGGAAGTGGATGATTTCAAGAAGATTATGTTTTTGCTCAGGATGATCCCAGGATAAAGCTCAGTCCGTCATTCTGTGTGTTAAAATACTTACCCAATAACTGACTGCTTTCTATTCTTTCCAGGGTTTCTTTGTGTCAGTATTTTACTGCTTCTTGAACGGTGAGGTAAGTAGTTCTCCCATGCTGTCAGTGTAATAAATTCTCGGGAGGTGGAACCTACTTCTCAAGCAGGGGGATTGGAGGTGGTGATCTCCAGAGGTCCCTTCTACCCCTACTATTCTGTGATTCTGTGAATGCCTAACTATAGGGACATGAGATGTTTTCACATGGGGTCATAGTCCCATCAGTCAGTTGCTCTTGCACAACTTTCTGTTAATGCGCATCTGAATTTCCCAGCCTTCTTTGTAGGTGTCCTGTGTTCACAAAGCTTTATCAAATTCAAATTATTACCTGGGAAGTCAGGGCAGAGAAAAAGAAGTCTTCTCAGACTATAAAATTATTGTTCTTCATTTGAAGGCTTCTTTGTAATTCCTCATTAACTGCAAGTATGTTTTCTGGGCGTACATGAGCATTACTTCTGAGCTGGGCTCTTGTTAAGGATATGCTGCAGGTGACCCATTTGTATAGTGGGATTGCTATGCTGAGTTGAGTGAGTTAATTTTTCTGTGTGGATATCTATTTCTGAGTGATCAATACCTGTTAGATTCAGAAAAGAGGGTTGAGAAGAGGGTCAGTGGTGTTCCTCAGAATTAATTATAGGTACTGCTACTCAAGCAAGAAATGTTTTACTAATACCTCTTAGTGTTTGACTTACACCCCAAAGGGTGAGAGATTTATATCTTTTCCCCTCTTTACACTGCCAGTGTCTCATTTAGCTGCATGTAAGTGCGTCATCTTTGTCCAGTTAAAATTTGGCTCTCTGCAAACTTTAATTCAATGTCTTAATTATTCCTGCTGTATCTGTACATATTTTGTTTGTGCTACTGCTTAATTTTGTTGTGGGGTCCCTGTGTGGCACTATGAGAAAGAATGGGCATGTCTTCTCACCCAGCTGCTCTGCAACATTTTCTATACCTCAGCCAATAAGGCACCACTATTTTTTTTCTTTTCTTTTCCTCACTTCCCTTCTTCCTCATTGATTCTGAGGTGGTGTTAACAAGAAGCAACACTGCTTTCTCAGTTTAGGCACATGCTGCTTTTATATGCTGGCAGCAGAGCGTTCTCTGTTCTCTTTCCAACTTCCCTTCAATAAATTCTGACCATTCCGTTTGCCTCTTCATAAAAAGGGAGGTGAAATCTTCCCCAAAAAGTACAGACACCTTAAGTGTGTGACTACGGTTACATCGAAACCTTGCCTTATATCTGAGTTGCTTTGTGACCACACTTTTCTTTTTATGAGCCACTGTACTGCACCATCTGATGAGGTTAAAGGCACCGGAAGTCTGGCATGTCCCTTCAGTAGTACTTGTCATATTCATCAGGTTTACACTGTTAATGCTGAAGGAGAATATTCCATGTAGACAGCAGGCTTTTTTTCTGGCTTTTTTTTTATCTTTTTGGGGGTTTTTTTCCACTGGTGTCACAGTGAACATCAGAGGCTGGAACATGGGCCACGTAATTTCATAGTCAGTCAGGACTTTGTATCACCCTAGTTCACTTCCATTTTGTGCACTTGGGCTAGGACCAGTTGGCTGTTCATACCAGGTTTTCGCTCTTTTGGCTCTTCTGGGATTCTTTCAGCTGTCTTGTAGTGGGAGAAATACCTCCTTCACTACAGCATTCTGAAGTTCTCCGTCCAAGGCCATGAGCCAACTTCCCA
The DNA here is from genome assembly GCA_013389905.1 of Sula dactylatra. Lineage (NCBI taxonomy): Eukaryota > Metazoa > Chordata > Aves > Suliformes > Sulidae > Sula > Sula dactylatra. The sequence continues at coordinate 64,987 of WEKW01011364.1, forward strand.
ACTCCTGTAATTTAAATGAGTTCAGACATAATCAGCCTTGTTGAAAGGCAGGATGATTTACCTCATGTACTACTTCTATGCCTTGACAGCAATCTGCTAGCAGATCTGGAATGTTTTCCATAACAGTGATTATCCCAGCCATATCGTGCTACTGTTACAGTTTGAATGGGCATTTCTGTGGGAGTCAGTTCAAGGTTAAGACACCCAACTTGGGTGATTAGGTGATCTTCATTCATTTCCTTAAACACAGTTATCTAGTGCTGCTTGAGAGGCTGTAGAGTATCTCAGGTATCCACATGGGTCTACCAGATATGATACAGGATCTATAGAAAATTCACACCTTCTGACTGGGAAGTGGGAAGCCAAGTGGGTAACAATTGGACTTCTCAATTGGAACAAGCTCTCTGTGTCACTAATTCAAGCGAGTCAATACAATCTTTTTCTCATCAGCTTAGCCTACAATAGACACCTCCATTTGCACCTGAACAACTCTTCCTCTTCACTGAGAGTATGGACTAGCTCTCCACTGACTATAATGCATACCTAGACACTCCACTCACCTGTGGACACCTACAAATAGCTGAATTTGTGAGCAAAATCTTCCCTGTAGCATATGTTTATATCTAATGTGTAACTTCCACTTGACTGGCTAAACCGTGGCAGCTCCCTTACTATTTCTTTGAGATAGAGCATACATCTAAACTCCGCAAATATTGCAGCATTGTCTGCTTTAAAACTGTGAAAGGACTTTGGACTTATCTTAAGGTACTGTGGGAATGTATTTGAAGTATCATACCTGCTCTGTTCTAGCTGCAGCTCTGCACAGGCCGGAAACAAGTAGCAAATCCAGCGAATTTTCAGAGCTTTCTGGGTTTGTAATCATAATGTC
>WEKW01011364.1:66133-78941 GCA_013389905.1 Sula dactylatra
CAGATTTTGCTCTAAAAGAGGAAAATGACCTGTAAGTAGTGGCCTTTCAGTAGCCTGAAACCTTTATAAATATCACTGAAACCTTGTTGAATTATTATCTCTTCAGTGAGTCTGATACTCCCATCTCTGTGATATCTGGGCTGATGACTTGCTATCTCAGAAGGTTTTAAATACTTCAGGCATTCCTTAAATGCATGTAATAATCTTTAACAGGTCATTCGTCCTACACAGTGTCAGGCCATGCTCTGAATGATGACACAAGCAAAAAGGCTAGAAAATCCATTAAATTAAAGCTTTAATAATGCTGTGATCTCAGCTGTGTCTGTACCATTTTATATTTGATATAGATGCCATTAGGTACTTACAAACTTCCAATAACTGTCTATAGTAGAGCTCAAACAATATGAATCACAGATGAAAGTTATCAAAGTTTGTGTCTTTTTGTCAGTGTTCTCTCTGTGCAGTTTGGCAAATGAAACAGAAAAGAGTTTTTTCTCTGTAACGTCTTGTAGCCTCCCTTGAATTAAACAAACATGTCCTTAAGAGTGTTTCTCTTCCTATGAGCTCTTTTACCCCAGATCAGTGGAGTTACTCAGCTGCGCTGCTTGAATGGGTCTGATGTTCTAGTGGAGAAGGCAGTGCCTCCAGCACTGCAACTGGAGATGGTACCTTGGTAATACAAGATATCACCATAAAAGGTCTTGGACCTGATTTTGCATTGATTTGGACTGACAGTTCAGCAGTGGGATCACTGAAGGGAAAAAGTGAAGCTATTACACTGCAGCCCATGCAAAGAATTTCAAATGGGACTAGTCTATTTCCTTAGGCTTTGGCATGGGCATTTGACCTGGGAATACAAACATCTCCCTTTCCCTCATTTCCACAACACACAATGTTTCACACGGATCTTGGACTACCTTTTTTGGCTGCAGAGAGAATTAAGCCAATGAGAGAGTGTGTATCATTCGGGCCGTCCTACCAGAGATATGATCCTTCAGGTTTTGGATACGAATGTCTTTCCAAGCCAACACATTATACACAAGTTTTCCAGTGAACCTAAGGAGAAGCAGCAGTTTAGTTACAAAGTTGACAGGTTTTTATGTTTTATTGCTTCTGAAAAGTTCTGAAGCTGTTTTGAACAAACTGTGTGTGCCATGGATGGGCATGAGAGGCCCTTGGCACTTGGCTCATATTAATTTTTCTAGAGACTTTATGGAAAAAGAAGTTGTATTTTTTGGACACAGAGAAAATCAACTAGCACTAGAGGGCAAAAATATGCAAATTTCATATTTCAAATATATTTCAAATTTCTCTAGGCCTCCAAATAAATTGAGGATGAGAGGTTTCTGAGAATTTAAGATGTTATGAAAAATGGCATAATGAAAAGTATGTATGCATTCACATTAAATGCCTCTTAAAAAGAATTAAAGTAGGTTGCAAACTTCTTTTTCAATGACTGCAAAAATCAAGATGCTGCTCGAAATTTTTTCTATTAACTCACAGATCACAAGACCAAATTTAATTTCACAAAACACTGGATTAAAAAAAAGTTTAAGATGGAATTTTTTGGAACAAGAATAGATACAATGGCTTTAAACTGTGCTGAAGAGAATGCATTTCCACAAAACTCCTGTTGGGCAATTTTTTTTGCAGTTCCCTAACAAATCTTTAGGTTTTTTTAGTTCATGAAATTTATTCTATCTAGATCAGTTTGCTTATAATAAGATAATAATGTATCATCAGGGATATGCTTTCAAGGTATCTCATCCTTACGTAGGTTTGGAAGAGACTGTAGAGCCATAGAAACCACTAAATCATCTTTTCAGCCACTGTAGTACAAGCTGATGAATTCAGTCCAGAAACTGAGCTTGATAGTATGTGTTTAATTAAAATGTATCTGGTGTGGGATTCATCTCACATGGTACCTCTGATTTTTCTGACAATGATCTTGAGAACTGAATGTTGGATAAAAACATCACTATTCTATCCAGGTCACAGCTAGACCTGAAACTGAAAAAAGGCTCAGTCAAGGCTGTAGTCTTTAGGCATATGTAGAGTAGCCTTATAATTGTTTCTAATTGTTTCCTACCCAGGAAAAATATTCATTATAATTTCAGTACCAGGAGAGGCTCACTGTTATTCGGCCAATGAAGACAGTTGTCACCTTTGGCTTTTCGTGGGAGAGCATCAAGGGAAGACAACAGAAGGCAGTAGTGACACTCACTAGCACTACAGTTGCTCTTTGTTGATATCTAGGCTCACAGTTCCCTTAGTGGTTCTTCATATTTTTGTCTCCAGGGTCTTCTTTCAGTTCTTTAGTATACGTCTTCTGCTCACAGGCAGATGGGTACAGCATTACCAGTATTTCTATTCTCTCTTTGACTGATTCCAGATAAAGCACCTTTAAAAGAAGAGGGAACTTGCTCCCAGTTCCTTTTCTAGTGTGGTAGCTACCTTCTCAGCCAGATCTCCTTGCTAGTAATATTTTTCTCCTGAGAGAAAATATTTCAGAGAGGGAAAGAGTGCATTTATAGTGTTTTGTATTCCAAATATATCTTTCTGTACGGTTGTGTTAGCTTTGGTCTTATGGCTGCTGTTTTTTGGAGTCTGGAGGGGAGGAGGTCAGCAGCATCCCCCAGAGAAGGAAAATAAATATTTTCAGCCAGCCAGAGGTAAACCACCAGAGGAATAAACACTTCACTGATAGGCCTGCTACCTCAGCAAAGGCATGATGGAAACGAGGATAGTGGGGGAAGGATCCCTGCCACCAGAGAACACTTATCCTTGTTATTAGGTGCTTCATGTCATTTCCAGTAACCACCAGTGTTGGTCCCTCAGAGAGTTCTGTGATCCTTGGAAATCTTACCAGCCATGATGGGAGATAATAACACAGCTGCACCGTAACAGGGTGCTTGTGAATGAAGGTGACAGTGTGTGAGAATGACCCAAATTTATAAAGTGATAGTGCTTGATGAAGGGCTAGGCAGAGAAGATGAGTCTCCACTGTCAAACTGAGTGAAAGAAACAAGGGAAATCCTAATTAAACATGGTGAAAAAAAATCCTAGTGAGGGTGTTAACACTAGAAGAGGCCCAGAGGTGTTTTGAGATCTCTGTCCTTGGATGTACTCAAAATGACCGGGTGAGGACCTGACATAATTTCAAAACTGGATATAATTTCTACACTGGACTTGCTTTGATCGTGGCATTGGACCAGAGGCCTTCTGAGGTCCTGTCCAACCTTAATTATTCTATAATTCATGAATAATTCATAATAAGTTGTCTGTCCTTGATTTCTAACCATATCCTGAAGGGATACATAACTAGCAAGGCCTGTGTCAGAAATCATCCTGCAAAGCATGAATTCTCAGCTCAAGCAGGCCTTAGATTCTAGTATTATCTGGTCAATATCAATAATCAGCTATGAATTAACATTTAAAATGGAAAGCAATTAGCTCACAGAGAGAAACCATAACCAGAGAGGAATAGAACAGGTACTTCATTAGATGGCACTGTAAATTATTCTCACAACAAGATGCAAGGCAAGGATAAATATGTTTAATTTTTTTGTGTTGACCCTTTACCCAAGCACCATCTGTCTCAAAATGTATTAAGCTCAGAGTGGCTTACTTTGATCTGATCGTCTTGGGAGGCTATTCATTACAATTGCCAGCTATGAATCACCACCTAAATGGTTAGTCATCCACCTGCCCATCAATCTAAGCAGACTTCACATTAATCATTCTGAACCCAAAGGACATGCATTAAGCGTTCCTTCAAATCACTGAATAAATATGAATATGAGGGTGGACTAGAGGGCTAAAGTGTAAGTCCATCTTCCACAATGATTGCTTTCTGAGCAAAAGTTGCCAATGGTGTGAATATGAGTACTACTCCTAAATGCTCCTGAGGATGCCTGGTCAATATAGAGTCAACTGATGGGATCAAACCTTCCCTTTGGGACCATCAGGCAGCAGTTCATTACAGGACTGCACTCTCCTCTCAGTATCCATCTCCCACACCCAGATGTGTTCTGCTAGAAAGTCACCCTCACTGCTGTGACTCCAACAGGTCTCTTCAGACTGGGGTCCTACCAGAGGGAGAAAAATGAGAAGTCCAGGCATGGTGAAAGGTAGCAACTGGTCTGAGTGTCCTTCCCCACTTCATCTTCCTTTTCACTCCACCACTGCTGTTGTGAGCATGCCTCCAGAGCAGTCCACAACAAAATCACAGACGCGTGGGGTGGGCTGATTGCATTTATGTCCTCCCTCTCTAGTGGTTAGTAGTTAGCCTTTGTGGGCTGGAAGGGAGCAGCATTTGCTTCCACCTCAAAATATGTGGCGAATCTTTATAATTAGTCAGAAGTGTTCTAGCTTCTTGAACAGTTATATATGATAACAAAATTGCACTGTTGTCTTCTTAGAAATAAAACTTCGACATCCCAGTCTGGCAGGTGCTGCAAGACTATCCCCACTCTACTGGGAGCCTTGTAAAGCGATACCAAAAGGGTGAGAGGTGGCTGTAGGACATAGGTATAGTTGCTCAGTGATATACTTTATTTACAAAAAATAGATAAAGACTCACTCCCATCTCTCTGAGAGCGTTAGCAGATAAGTGTTCCTCATCCGCAGATCCCCAGGTCTGTCAGTCCAATGGACTCTGTGCTTAGGCCGTTCTGTTTCTTTGCTTCCATTCAGGACTGCACTTAATCCTTCCAAGGATCTAGAGAGGTTTGGCTCATAGTCCTCTTCACATCATTTACTATTAAATCCATCATTTAATGATCCTTCTCCCCTGAGAGACACCCTAACCCTTTGGAAAACTTTCAAGGTGTCACGTAAGCAAGGTACCACCTTGCTGTAGCTTAAGTTCTATTATGTGATGGATGGGATTTACCCCCCTAACATTAGACTTCTAATACAAACACATATGCAGTTGAGGGGATCACCCTCAACTCCCTTTATAGTCAATGAATCACACAAATGAGAGTAAAATTCATCTGACCTATTTTAGTTGTCTCTTTTTGATGAACTGTTGTCAATACCTTATGGCCTTTCCTATGTCTGTGCTGGACAGAAAGAGAGGGCAGGGCTTCAGAAACTTCATGGAAGTGGATTACACTACAGGGTCAGTCACAGTGAGACCAACATCTTGAAATTTAAGGTATGCATAGCCAGTTCCCTTTTGCTGATCTGCACATTGCTTGAAAATCTCTCTTGCTCATCTGTAGCTTGCAATAAAATTGAATAAATATAAATAAACTCTTCCACAATTTGCACTGCTGTTCATAACCAAAGGTGTTTAAAGTCCAGTTATTCTCCAGTTGCCTCCAACTGCAGCACAAGGATCTGAAACATGGCACAAAGGTGCTTAAGTGTAAGTGTAGGTGGAACTTGATGAATTCGTCACTGAAACCTATTCTTGTAGAGCAAAAATTGGTCTGTTTCAAAGGCCATTGAGATCTATATAAACCTTTTTCATTGATTTCATTTGCCTCTGGGTCAGGCTTTCTGGGAGCAAAAAGTTGCATGTAAACAAAGCAAGAACTTAATTAGGGTTATGTAGTCACAGACTACTGAACACCATGATTATTCTATAGTCAGAGAGTACCTGTTGTCCTTCTGCTCCTCACTTTTTAACATTTTCATGTGAGAGATGTTCTCTGGGGACTGAGTATGGTGGCATCCCAATAGCCTTACTTCCAGCTTCCATTACCATGGCAGCTCATTTAATCCTACTCTTCTTACCAGACCCTTCCTTTTTACCTACATTACTACTATTATATTTTAGTATTACCTCAAGAAGCCCCAAGTGAATGGGCCCCTTTGTTCTAAATGCTCTAAGTGGATCAAGCTTTCTTCCTCTCTGCTAACAAAACATGACATTTCTTCCAAAAACTGATTTTTAATGTTGCTAAAGGCTCTTTCTTCAACTCATTTCTAATTCATGGCTGCAAGAAAATAGCCAGCAGCCACTGACTAGCATAAGTCATAGCAATATGATGATGTCTATTCTGTCAAAAGCAAACCTTCTTTGCATGTTTTCATCCTTCTCTCCCTCTCTTTTCTTCTTTTTGTTGTTCTGAGGAGGAGGAGGAGAGGTTTTTAACATTTTTTTATGAACAGATGTGGGTTTTAGTGATTTTAAGCTGTGATCTGCAAGTTAGGTGATCCAATCGGGAAAGAAAAACTATTAACCACTGACTTCTGTCCATCCCATCACCTGAATTCTTTCTCTTGGCTGTTCTAAAGCAATCCTGCTGAGAGCAGTGCTCACACTCTATAGGAACAAATATGTTGCTAAATCTGATTTGACCACATGTTCAGAAACTGTGATTATTCACAGTACGCAAAGTGCAAAGAGCTGAAAAGGGTAATTCTGAGAGAGTAACTGTTTGCAAGAAAAAGACAGACAAAGGGTCAACACAGAGAGCTAAGCTCTCTGCTCAGCAGCAGGAATAAACTTTGTCATCTCAAGCAACTAAAGTTACACAGACGAAGCTGATAATTTGTATTCCCAAGACTCTTTGTCAAGCTTTAATCACTGATGATAGCCTGTATGCATCGTTGGGCTATTACCGGCAAGTGCTGTTCATTTCAGGTCATAGATGTGCTAATGCTGACTGCTTAACGGATAGAAGTAGTTGCTCTCATGGAGATTAACCACCAGGTTTGAAGTTGCTGTTTTGCTTTATCTTTTTCCATTACTCTTCCACTGTGTAATAGCTTTTTTGGTCTTTTTTAGCATGTTATTATAGCAGTCACAGCCAGTTTTCTTTCTTCTTTTCTACAATTTTGTTTGAGTTCAATTGTAAGAGATAAATTCGAGCTTAACCTTTCCTGCTTGCGCTCTGGTCACATCCTAATTGCAGTGAATTATTCTGTCATTAAGAAATGCTGTGCACTCACCCCTGTAAATGCAGAGTCTATTTCCATGTGCCCAGTCCATCAGGAATGGCTCCAGCTGTAAAAGAAGACAGCATTTTTGTTACTACTTTTTATCCTTTCTCACAGCTTGTAAGCAAACCATATCATAAAAGCCATTCAGACAACTGCTTGTTTAGACTCACGTCTTTATCTCCAGGTTACTTTTTTGTACTTGATTGTTTTGAAGCACAGATGGTAAATCTAATCTGGCTTCACTGGCTGAGTAAAATATGTTCACACAAGTTGCTCAGAGATGCAAAAGGACCATCAGGTGACTCCCCCTTTTCATGACCCAACAAAATGCTGCTGTGGGAGTACCTAGGATACTTGAATTCACAGGGTTGCCAGTCTGCTATTAATGTCTTTAGCAACATGGTGCTGTACGTGGAGATTTATTCTCTGGTTTTGCACCAGAGATGAAGAAATTCACCTCTTTGAAGGATTTAACTGGATTCCAGGCTCCCTGTACAAGGATGAACTTCACTCCAGCAGAGAGGGGAAAAAACCGTTTTCTAACAATATCTCAGCATCTGGTGACATCTGGGGAGAAATGAGCATTCAAGGGGCAACACCTCTGTGCAGATCAAGTCCCATATTCTTCATGGGACAATTTCCCATGGCAGTGGTTAATCCCCTGCCATTTTACATGTTACTTATACCATATGCCTTAGGTGCTCGACATTTAGCTAAGCTGGTTTTGTACTCAGAGGAGCAAGGACTTCATTCCACATATCTAAGTCACCTCCTTAGGAGGATTGTCTCACTTTCTCCATTGTCTATACTGAAAGTATAAATAATTGGCCAAGACTAGGTATCAAGCCTTCAGATGAGATGCATCCCCCCCTTGTATGTACTCTGGCACATGTATTTGCTTTTGGGTGTATATTATATGCACCCTTAAATCCAGAATCAGAAATAAGTATCCCTTGGCCATTCCAGGTAGAACCATGATAAGATTGCAAACAGTGAGCATCCAGGAAAGTACAACACCATGACACATCTTCTTTCCACTGTTTCACATGTTTTAACAGAAGGGTTCAGTGAATCAATGAGGTCAGTTTGACGAGACAGTGAAAAGTCCAGGCTGGTTTGTACTCCAGCAGCATACAGCTGAGTGAGCCCATCCTGACTCTGGCTATCTCATATAACTATCTCATTTAACTTATTTTGTAAACTGACCAAACCCCATCTTGAAACAAGAGGAGGCGTTTTGTACCTACTACTTCATAATGATAGGCTCTTCCAGAAATCCCCTGCACTGTTATTTAACCTCATTATTCTCATTCTTATTGCAAATTCATTCATGATGATCATGTTCCTCCTGGAAGTGCTGTCTTTTAACTTTAATTCTTCTTTCATTGGATGTTCACTCTTCCTATTTTTAATGCAAGCAGTCCTATCCTCTCATAGCCTTTGTTTTTCTAGGTTATTAATTGTAAAACCTTAATTTATTAAGTGTAATACCCATTAAGTGTAAAACCCATTATTTATATTGAATCAAATAATTGATTCACAATCAAAAGAAAGAAACTCAGTGTGGCACTCTTCTCGCCTTACTATAAACATCTGCATCTACTTGCCTTAAGTGTCAGATCAAGCAGCAGAGATCACACACAGTCAAGAAAACAACCAAAGAAAGAGATCCTCAGGTCTGTTTTGCACAGTGTGCACCTTCTGGAAGGGCTCTGGTAGAAAAGCCAGATTTCCAGCTTCAGGATTCCCTTGACAAGGCACCAAAGAGGGCAACTGCAAAACTGTTTTCCAAGTTGATACTCACAGACCTGAAATGGCATGTATTTAATGGATAAAGCTGGTGATTAGAAGGGATTGTTAGGTGCCAGACCACAACAGTGCAGAGTTTCTAAGTGATAGTGCTACAGACTATGGCTCTGTCTAAGTCCCTGAAGGCCCACCAAGAAATTGAAGAATCAAAGCCATCTGAGAGAAAGAGTGCAGATCCCCTCTTCCCATGTCCTCCTTATGAAGTGTTGTATGTTTTAACTATGAGGCCATCATTTCTGCATCTAGATCACCTAATACTGACAGTGTGTGGTTTGGGTGGGAAATACCTCTGCTACTACAGCTCATCAGCTCATGTGAGCAGCTGTTAGACAGCATGTTGGAGCTGGCCTAAAGTGGGGTCTGGAGTGTGTGTTCTTCATGTTCTGAGTGGACTTCACACTGCACCTGAAAACAGACTCCAAATTTTAAAAGAAATGGAGAAAAGCAGTGGCTGTGCACCTTAGGACAACTTGTTTCAACACCATCTTCCCTGCTATCCCAGTGGTGATTATAGATATACCCAGGATGGCTTTGATCTACCTGAGGTGCTGATAGCTGAGAAGCTGTGTCAGCATGGGTTTCACACGGGTTCTGCAAGCTCATCCCAGGCCCTGTACAGTTGCCATGGTAGCTGATCCATGTTGAGGTCTACTCTACAACACCACCATTGTTATTAATACCCAAGCTTTAGCCTGCCAGTGCTAAAATACGAATGAGAGCACTCCTTTACTTTTGAGGGATGCAGTGAAGACAAGTACATTAAAGATTGAAAAACATTCAGGGTAAGATATCAGTATTGTCTAAATCTAGCTAAAGTTATAATCCATACATCTAAAGCAGAGCTAATTGTCTAGACTTTGCTTATAACTAATGAAAGGAAATAAGCATTTTTCATCTGACCGCAGTATCTGGCCTACTTTGGACATCTGCTTTAGGAGATGATGAATCATACCCTTTGACCATACTGACTGGTTCTCTCTTGGTCAGGAAGAGAATTATGGATCAGTAGCTGAAGTGTAATGTCTGCATTATGCTATTTATAACCCCACCTTCTAAACAAACGTGGTTTTGGCAAAGGATGCCTGGCTCGATATAGAGGTTATATGTAAAAATGCTGTTTTTTCAAAGTTGAATGGATTTCAGGTTGGCAGCAGAATGTCAATGTCCTTTCCAGGTGTCATGAGTACAATTACCCATTGATTGTCCAAGAAGCTAGGCCCAGATTCATCACACCTTTTGTAGGCTTACCTAGCTGCCTAGGTTATGGGTCTAAATTGCTCTCATCTCTACAGTAAGCAGAGATCAACAAGAATATCCAGAAAATTGTCTAAATGTTTCATTTCAGCTTCTGACTTTCAATCTGCTATGCCAATGATTTGGCAGGTATTGATTACCATCTATATTAGGAGTATCTCAAGCTTTCGCTCCCATTGTGTTTGAGGCTAGCGTTCCTATCACCTGTCTTTCTCTTGCTTATATACATTATATTAGAGCTAGAGCTCCTGGACTTTTCTCTGGTTCATACAACAAAATATGCACTTAAAGTTCAAGATTCATCTGGCCTATTTGTAAGCATCTGCTTGAGGCTGACTGTAGAGTAGGTCTCCACTGCCTATACAAGATGCTCACAGGGATTAGGTCAGGTGTGTCTGTGTTGTAGACGCCAATGTTTAGTTAGATGATCTGTGATTCTCTTTCATATACAAGGGAAACAGGGACAACTACAGGCCCTGTGACAGGCCTTTCTAAGACCTCCATCAGGTACATGCATCTTGAGAGCTTGATTCAATTGCATAAGCTTAGGTGTTTAATGCCATTTGAAATGCTCTGGGGTATTTAAGACAACAGATATGAGACACGAGATATGTGAAACCCATGCTTTTCTCAGAGTGTAGTACCCAGGAGAATATCAAGTGAACTAGATGCCCATGTTTAGACAGCTGAATCAAGCCCTGCATGTTTCACTGGCTTGACACGTATCATCATTTGTCTCAGAGCTGTCTAGTGTCCCTTTACAGAGAACACCTGAGTATTCCAAGTGTTCATGTTCTTTCCTTTTTTTTTTTCCACCAGGTCCGTTCTGCTGCAAGGAAAAGATGGCACCGCTGGCAAGACCATCACTCCCTCCGAGCGCGTGTGGCACGTGCCATGTCTATCCCCACCTCTCCGACACGAATCAGCTTCCATAGCATCAAACAGACCGCAGCCGTGTGATATGCCCTGCACATACACGCACCACCTGGTGGCCTTCAGGGTTCTTCTTTCGTCACTCTCCCCAAGACCCTTTCTTCAAACTTTCTTCCTTTATTCTGCACTGCTCTTTGTTGCAATGAGGTGCCCATCATATTTTTGTGGACTTTCATCTCCCATATTCGTGATGCTGCTTTAAGGCAACCAGGCAAAAGCCTCTTGGAGTAGGTGGTGGTGAAACAGCTTCAAAGAAGAAAGAGATCCAACACTGACTGGACCTTGTGGAAGTTCACAATACAAAGTCTAAAACAGCACACTGGCAGGAACAATCAATTTGTTGCTCCTTTCTTATTTTTTTTGTTTTTCCCTTCTGTATTGTGGTGAACAAAGACTCTTTTTAATATACTGCCCATCTCACCCTGTACATTGATTCCCAATGATTTCAAGAGTTTGGTGTATAGATAGCCCATCCCTTTCTTGTTTCTTTGTAAAAAATTCTTCTCTGCAGAACTGTCATTTGAGAACATGTGGCAGCAAGAAAAAGAGCATCTAAAAGCTGGTGTGAAAAATCCAAATTTATTTGCCTTCCCCATTTCTCCCTTTGATAGACTGGGAGTTGGCCAGGGCATCGCTGGACTGTTTAACACAGGGCACTTTGCCTTGCAAGAATCATGCCCTGTAGTTTCACAAAACTTTGAAAAGGACAGCAATATCTCTAGATAGCTCTATAAAATATCCTTATTCCTCTTAACCCCACGCTTCCGACACAATGTAAGTAGCCTTTGGAAAGTTTTTGGGTTTTTTTTCAGCTACGAGGATTGGGGTGGGGAAGGACAACAAAACATGTTTTCTGGGTTTAAAACATATAAAAGGGAAGCACTGTAAAAATAATAATGAGAAGAGGATGTTTGCATTATGAGGATAGTGCTACATGCTGCACAAAGATTATCTGTTGAGCATTTTGAACTAGAGCAGATGTATCTACTAGGCTTTTTATGTGATGTTCAAAAATACTGTATATTTTCAATAATAAACAGTACTCTGGGTTGGTTTCAATAAAGCCAAGCATCATTTTCTTTACTCTGCAAAGGAAGAGGACACCTATCTTGAGAGTGTTTCTGTATCTAAGATCAGGAAAAGAAATCCTGTTTGATAATGAGCCAATGAGAACAACAACCTCATGATAACATCTGAGCAAGAGGACATTTAAAAGCAAGATGAATTGTCTCCCTTCTCAGCTCATGGTGTTACACTGGATCCCTGTCCCTCCACACTCCTCTTTCTTCCACTGGGCTTTACAACAGCAGAAAGAAAAAAGCAAGATGTGTAATACATTCTCCACCACCTGTATCTCACCAGTGCTGGAGTAATTTGCTCTTTCCACTTTAGCATGCTGATTGCAAATTTTCTTCACATGTTTTCGAGGACTTTCCAGCACAAGCTGGATTTAAATCTCCAGATATAATTTGGTCTCTCCATTTTTCAGGACTACACAGGGCTGGAACATATCTTGGAAGACACTGATGTTAATCCCCTGCTTTTCATAGAATCATAGAATAGTTTGGGTTGGAAGGGACCTTTAGAGGTCATCTAGTCCAACCCCCCTGCAGTGACCAGGGACATCTTCAGCTAGATCAGGTTGCTCAGAGCCCTGTCTAACCTGACCTTGAATGTTTCTAGGGATGGGGCATCGACCACCTCTCTGGGCAACCTGTGCCAGTGTTTCACCACCCTCATTGTAAAAAATTTCTTCCTTATAACTCGTCTAAATCCACCCTCTTTTAGTTTAAAACCATTAACGCTTCTCCTATCACAACAGGCCCTGCTAGAACGTTTGTCCCCATCTTCCTTATAAGAACTGAAAGGCCCCAGTAATATCTCCTTGCAGCCTTCTCTTCTCCAGGCTGAACAA
>WEKW01011365.1:2083-24794 GCA_013389905.1 Sula dactylatra
AAAAATCAGTGATGTTTGTTCAATTAAAGTAATGATGTCTCTTAATATTAATGGATTTTTTAATAAGTCTCCAAATCATCTTTGTTAACATGGAGATGCAGAATATATTCAGAACAATTAACAAACAAGTCATTTGCTTTCCCTAACTTACTCTCATTTAGGAATGGGATCATTGTTTTCAATGGTCCAAGCTTCCACATTCTATTACTATTTTTCTCCAGAGGTATACTGCTGCACACTTCTATCACTTTCTGATTCCTCCCATCATTTCAGAATTGTGCTGAATTTCTTATTTGATTCTAGATTATGTTAATTTTGGTTTTATGATCCTGGACTTAAATTTGTGAAGGTTGAGAGGTGCAAAAGGACCTATTAGGCCATGTAATACTTCCCTAAGAAATCCACTTTGAAAGGAGAATTTTAAATGCAGTATCAGGTGCTTTTGCAAGTCATCTGTGTCTGGGACAAATACTTGACAGAACAGTTAGTGAGATTTCAGAGCTATTAGAAGCTTAAGTCTTGCTTGTAAAGTCCAAACACTACGGAAACCTACTTGATACAGCATTATTTTTCTGAAAGCAACATAAGGGAAACATAATAGTGGTGTTATTTAAATGGGATTTCTGATCAGATGACATACTTTAAGAGCAAATTCATTTAGGCTGCTTTTTTCTTTGTTGCTTCACGCAATCAAAGGTGGTATCAAAAACCCAAAATAACTTCTTGTGTAACATCTAAGCTGGTTAACAGCTTGATGTAACAGTTGTTTATATTGACCGGTAGACTTTCACAGTACGCATTTGTTGAGATTTCTTTTGTGTTTGCTTTGAATATTTTCACTAATATTTTAGTCAAATGGATGACAGGTATTTTTTTCTAAATATTTATTTCAACTTCTAGTTGTTAATCTTTTATGTAACCTATTCTAATAACTGCATTAATTATTGTAAAATGGTTTTAAAGAATTGTCATTGAAATACTTCTTTTTAATGTCTTTTGCTTTGGTATTTTGGGAGGTTTCATGTGCCAGAGCATCCTGTGTTTCAGCACTTCATAGGGCCTCCAGCTATGAGGGGCTACAAAGGCTGCCAGCTCAGGCTGGCTGTCCTATTCCTGTCCACAGCCACTGGGTCAGAAGGGTGGGGACTTGGAGCCAAACACTCTAACCCTAAGTCATCCACTCTGACTGGAAGAAACCTGGTGATAGAAAGCTGTTCTCCTGTCGGGAGGACGGTCTTTTGGGTGACACTTGTGCTTCAGACTTTGAACTAAAAGACTGCCTTTTTCTCTTGTTTCTATAACTTTAGTACTGGCCAAGTAAGAGTGTGGCAGACAATGCCAAATGATTAGAGAATGCTTTAAAGGTATTTTTGGTAGCCATTGTAACAGGTCAGGGGCATGGCTGTGCAGTGTTAGTCGTTTCTTAGAGATGGGGATGGCTTCGAACCTGCTAGCTGAATCACGTGCAATCATCTGTCTGTCCTTGCTTGAAATCTCTGTGCATGATCCTTGTCTGCTCCCTCCATCTGCTGTGAACTTCCTGGCATGCAGCCGGGATGCTTCTTAGTGGAGCAGACAGCTGTATTGTAAGGGCATGGAGGGTGGAGATTGCTGCAGTGCAAGGAAATCCCTATGCAAAGCAAAGCTCAGGAAAGTTTGCACTTAAGAGCAGAAGCAAATTTACTTGTCTTTCTCTCCTCTCTTTTGGTAGGCAAGCACACTTCTAGTGAAGTCAGAAATCTGGTACTACTTTATTAACATAAAATAACATTTACCTTCCTTTAAGGCACTCCAAAGGGCCTGATTTTACCCACAAATTTACAAGAATTACATGGAAGTTCTCATGTTCTGGTTGTTCCACAAGCTATTTACAAATATCCTATGGAAAAAAATCTGTAATTTTAATATTAATTTAAACACTTTGTAACACTATATAAAGTGGTGCCCAATAACGAACTTCAGTATAACTTAAATTAAATCAAACAGGAAAAGAAATGTA
Source organism: Sula dactylatra (assembly GCA_013389905.1). Classification (NCBI taxonomy): domain Eukaryota; kingdom Metazoa; phylum Chordata; class Aves; order Suliformes; family Sulidae; genus Sula; species Sula dactylatra. The sequence continues at coordinate 4,083 of WEKW01011365.1, forward strand.
ATCTTAAACTTAACTAGTGTAGATTGTGGTAACTAGTGCATTTAGATGATATACTTCGGCAAGTCAGGAAGCACTCTGAAGCACAGACAACTGCTTAGTCCATCTGTGGCTAGCCTTTGCTATCTGCATTTTAAATTAAAAAATGGCAACCCTCTAGTTACACAGACTCTAAAATGTAGTTGAATGGAAATGTTTACAGGGCACACCTGCTCATCTGAAGATTATGAAGTCACTGATTAGGATCAAATATTTAAAATATGTGTGCATGGTCTTTGCGAGACAGAAGTATATTCTTAACAATTGTAAGAGCAAGCCACTTAGGAAAGACAAAACACCAGTCTGGTTCTGCCGGCTCACATGCAGTTAGTCCAATTTAAACTATTTGAAGTTATGGTCCATGTTATTGAAAAAACTCATCTCTTGCGAATAAATAACAATGAACATCAGATATTTTGAGCAGAGACAACCTGCAATTAAAAAACAGGGAACAAAATGCTTATTAAAATAGATCTGAGGTTCTTTAAGAATATATGAATTTATAAATGTGTATTATTCAAGAGATATAAAGGAAAAAAGTAAATGTATGTATAGACGTACACACATATGCTTATACTTGTATACTCATATTCTGTGAAAGAAGTACAGTAATATAAAAACACTGCACTGAAATTTGATGGAATCACAAATATTCTGGGAAGTAAGAAATGTATGAGCTGTTTCAAAGCTACATAGAAATAAAAGAAACAAAGCAGAAAGATAATCTTAGCTTGCCTCAGGTGTTTTACACAAGCACAGGCAATGATAGGTGTTTAATTTCACATGGACACTCAGGAATCCCTCTCAGCATCCAGGTTCTCTAACTAGCTTAACACCGACTAAATTTGAGTATGAGCTATAACTTAAGTTGGTCAGCCTTGTTGAGACTAAGTTAGCTCTGAGCAAACCAAAAAGCAAAACTTCAGATGTTCTAAGGAATACAAATGTCAGAAATTGGTGTGCTTACAGACTTTACATCCTTATTAGAAGCAAGATGTAAGGGCAATATTTTAGCACATAAACTCTGTCTATAGCCTGCTTGTGGGGCTCACTGAGAGATTTCACTTCCTCTTTCTGACTGTCTTAGTATTTTTCCCATACTACAAGAGACCAAGCTTTAAAAAGTTCATAGATATTTGCTACGATGGATTTCTGTCTTTGGTGCTTAAATAGAAAGCATTCCACCACATGAATTTTTAAATAGTATTAATAAGTAGAAACATTTGTATCCCATACATTGGATAAATCAATAAGACATTGCAAAGGAAAGCAGTAAAGAGTAAAAACTAGTGAGAGTGAAAACTAGTGCATGTCCTGAAATACTCTTGACAGAAAATACAGGCTTCTGAGAAGCCTAGTCTAGACCAGTGAAGAACGAAGAATGAATGACATGGCCAATTTGAAACTCTTCTCCATTGTTTTGTGCCTATTGTTATTACAATGCATGTGGAAAAACTATACTACTTTGTTTTCTCTGTTAGCCTACAGGTTAAATGAAAGCTGATTGACCTTGTTGAGTCAGGCTGTAAGATATAGCATCCTTTACCTGACTCAGATGCATTTCAGCTAATAATGATAAAGGTAAATAAGAAGAAAAATACACGTTTGAGAAAGAAAGACATAAATAATTATTGATTTTTTTTTTAAATTATTTACATATATAACCAAGATCTGTGCGTCTAAAGAGTTTGAAGAGATAATATTCCAGAAAAACTTTGAGGTTGACAGCCATTAAATAATGGACATATCTGCACATGTGGACTGCATGTGTACACAGAGTTAGTAAAGACCTATGTTTGTGTATGCAAACGTATTCAGAGTGGTTTCATATACACATTTTACTTCTAGCCTTGTTTATTCTTAAAGCTTCTTGACAGGCCTCTGAGGATACAATGCATATGATGGAAGCCTAATACTCAGTGTGAAATCAAAGTGCTCATCAGAAGCTGTTTGCATTACTGCCAATGATACAAATTTAGTAAAATGTTCTATTTTGTTTTTATTTTACTTGAACAGTCCCATTCTTTTTGCTATTTTTTCCTCCTTCCCCATGACCCAAAAAGTACTGCAGACAGGCAACAACATGAAAATCCTGTCAATAGATATAGCACCAATTTTCTTTTGGGATTTTTTTTATGGAACTGTAGCTTTCTTAAAGTTGCATTTAAATTTCATCTGTGCTGAACCAGATGCTCTTTAACTTGTGTAAGGAAGGAGATTTTTTTTTTAGCTCTCCACTTTACATGGTTTGTATCTCCATTATTATTATTTGGTCTGATTGTGACTTTCGGGGAGAATTTCAGAAAATGATCACTTCAAAGGAGCTTTTTTGTGTGTGATAAGACAGATGAAGATCCGTATATACATACACACACACACTATGGCTATGTATGTATACCTTATCTCTGAAAGAATGCATCAGAAATGAGGGATGAGCAGCACAAAATCTCTTTAGTCACAGACAGCAGGTAGCCTAATGGGTAGTTAATTTTATTTTGCTGTTGGTCATTATAATTTCTTCCTTGCTTATCTTCCCTCCTGTCTGAAAAACAATGTGCCCCAGTAACATTACCAGAATTTTTCATCTATGTTCACGTAGGTAAATTTCTAAGGTGGCAGCACTGTCTGTTTTGCCTGGTGGTAGGCTGGGTTATGGTTCCACTGCAGCTCAAACAGAATTTCCCTGTGTGGGTCACAGTAATACCAGTGTTTGTTACCATGAAGTGAAATAAGTAACAAGCAAGTCCAAGCATCCTGCTGATGGAACCATTTGAGAATATTAGGGAAGAAAAAGGTTTGGAATAAGCACCCAATAGTGATCTTTATCTAAACCTCTTCTCACATGATACAGGTCTTTCCTCCTAAAGTGTTTAATGACAAGGTAAGACTCCTTAGGAACATCTCAGGAATCAGTAAGATACTTCAGTAGGGAATACTACCCTGTCATAATAAAGTCACAGATAAGACAAGGAGGTTTCCTGTGTGTACAGAGTTAAGAATGAGCAAGACAAAATAGTTATAATTGATTAATTTATTCTTTGTCTTACAACATGATGAAATTTGGATATTTTCTTTTTTGAACTGAAGTAGTGGATATTTTATTTTTGCACTTAAATACTTATATTTCAGCAAATATATTGCTTACAAACTGTTCCTTTGTGTAATTTCTGTTAAGGGTTAGGTTGTAATAGTGCATCTAAAGCACATGGTAGTATTAGTGTAAAATTTTAGCACAGCAACAGTACCACTTTTGCTAGATGCTGTACAAGTACTTAGATAGGCATGATTCTGATTTCAACTCTACAATTATCTGAAAGAGAAGATAAAATGAGCAAGTGGGGCAAGCAATAGCTGGGAGCAAGTAGGAATTTAAACAAACAAGATTATGTCTAATATTTTACCCAAAAAAACACCCCACAGGATAAAAGCAAAGACTAATCAAACTTCCTTTTAGGGATGTTGTCCTGCCTCTGACTTTGACTCTAAAGATACCCAGCCTCAGTATATACATTCTTGTCAGCTCTGTCTTGCTAGTCAATTCCCTTGGCCTTCCCTGGGGCCTTAATGTTGGTGTTTTTACACTGTAGCTAATGAAAAAAAAAAAAAAAGCCTGCTCTTAAAATATCCTTTTGATTCTTCTTCACCAGGCAGAATTTGGGACTGACAAAGACAAAGAGCAGCATAGCATCTTGCCTCAGTAGGAGATCCCATAGTACAGTATGCTTTTTCTAACAGCAGGATACTAATGTGTTCTGTGATCTATTGCAAAGATATGACCAACAGAAGAATGAGAAATATGTGGTATTCAGAAAGCAGAAATAGTATTATGAACATCTACAGCATGAGCAGGTTGTCTTGAGCTTGGACTCTTGTGAGGAACAATAGTTCAGACCTGTGTGTCAGTGAAAGGAGGCGTACTGATTCTCAATACTGTCTATGATACCTAGTCTTCCTTACATCTTAAGTGGTGACATCCAAAAGGGCATTTTCAAATGCAAATATAAGGCAATTTCTGTCACCCTTGAGGATCTACAGTCATAATGTTTCAGTGCTTTTGTAACTCGGGAAAATGCATGCCCTGTGGTGCCATATTAAGGCGGGGAATGTACCGATGCTCCTTACCCTGCAGTACGCAGAGAGGCTGGATGTCTCTGCCCAAGTATCTTTTTGAAATGATAGTAAAAGAAGTGATTTCACTGAAGGCTCTCTTGGGGAGTCTTGTTTTTAAGACCTTTTAATGACCTGAAATATCCAAGCAGTACATATTAAATAAAACTAATACAAATAAATGATGGAGGCTACTAGAGCTGTCTGGTTGTTGTGCAACCAGCCACCATGATTTTTTGCTGTGAAATATAGAGAGAAATATGTCCCCAAGAGTGAAAAGAGTCATTAAGTGTAATAAAGTAACCATGAAGCAAGGGCGATCTCTGCTGAACTGCATGTGCTATTTTATAGTCACTGGGACACATCAGTACATGAAAACTCCACTGGAATGAATGACAATTTCATGGCAATTCATGCAAACATTACTCATATCTTCTGGCAAGGTTATCTAAGAATAAAACTTATAAAAAGAAGGTATTCAAATGAACTACCTGCTTTAACTGACTGCAGGTCTGTATCTCCTTTGCTTGTCTCTTTGCCTTCGTACATTAAAAAAATATATTAAAATGGAGTATTTTTTGCATTTAGGAGATGAATTAAGAAACAATTGTATTACACAGTAAAAAGGTAAAGGACTACTGACTTGTGATACTGAATCATTCATTATGCAATAATACACATTAAGGAATGAGCAGATGTTAATGAACTGTATTAAAATGCAAAGAAAATTTACCTTATTATATTGTGATTCTGAAGTCCATAGGCATTTTGAGTAGAGGTGGATATCTGTTAGATTACTCAGTCTGCATGGTGCCAATAAAAGTTCTCTGTATAACTAATTTATTTTCTGAATCTGCACAGTAGGTTTTGGACACTGAAAATCACTTCACAAATTGCATACCACCATAGATTTGCAATCAAACTGACATTGAAAGACTGTGTATTATCAAAGTTGTAGGGAAACTATCCAGTAATTCAAACTTTTGGAATGTTCCTCAAGGAGCAATTTCAAGGAAAATAAAAAGCACAGTTAGGTTCCTTTTGAGTGTTGGTCTTTGGTATCCCACATCAGCTTTAATAAAAAATTTCTCCCTCCTTCTTTGCTTCTGAAAATACTTCTGTGGTGCCATAATCAATCCTGCTGACTCTTGCTATGTAAGACAAGCTACTAATAAAAATGGGTCTTATGCTTAGTGTATGGGTTGATGCTGTAATGTCAAAATAGCTGTCATGCTACTAAAGAATATGAATGCTTAACATACTGGTTCCTGAAACTAGCGCTTTACTAATAACTGTGTGGGTAAAAATCACTTGTGAACTTACAGGTCTTTTAGGACTTTCTAACTGGCAGAAAATTTATTCTGAATCACAGCTGATAGGGCAAATAACGTGGGAAAATTTTAATGCAAAGGTTAGGTTTGGTAGAACTGCTTTCCTGCTGAGCCTCTTAGAATGTTCAAGAGATCTTTGTTGTCAGTGCATGAAGGAAAAAGAGGTATGAGAAATGTTTTGGAGATTGTATTAGAGTGGGCAAAAGGTGTGCTGCACATTTGGTAAGGTTGTCCAAGCACCAGGACGAAAACTTCACATGTGCTGAGTTCTGAGAATAAATTATAATGAAAAATATCTCTTGATTCCTCCCCCCCACCCCCCCATTTCTCAGGAGATGAGAAAGTCGGGGGGTGGGGTCTTGATACCTATACAGAGAAACACAAGAAACTCTATTATTGTAAACATGGCTAATAGAAAGTTTTACAGCAAGCTTAGAAATAAGTAATGATTACTTATTAAAAAATCATGGCTGACAGAAGACTTCTGCTAGGATGGACTAAATAAATATTGCTGTCATGTTTAGACGGTTCTTGACATTTTTCCTTTTTTTCTCTTACTGGCTCAATTTTCTTAAGAAAAATGAGAAAAAAATGTTAATACTTTTCAGTCTGTATTATCTGCTAATCTTAACTTTGTTTTATACCATGAAAATGCTTCTAAGAATACCAGACTTCACCAGATTAAAACTCTTTGCATTGCATTATTCACAAGCTATTTCAGGAGAAGATGTAATGAACATGTGGTAGGTGTATATGGGGTTATTTTACCTTCCTGCAACAATTTATATGACACTCTTGGAAGCTTGAAGCTGAAATATTAAAGCATCTTTCTTCTGGCAGAGAAATTTAAATGTTTTACTATGAAAATGAAGAAAGGTAAGGCACTGATTTGCTTCTTTTTTTCTCCTCGTCTTGCCACTTCTTCCTGCAGTTTACATCATTCCATTGGAAAATAATAATGCAATATATAATAATAATACGTATATAATAATAACAACAATTAATAATAAAAACAACAGAAACATCTCACCAGCATATTCACTGCTAGCACATGAGCCCAAGGGGCCTAGGTCATTGCCAGAGAGCTCTCGCCCCAAACTGTACANAGATGACATAGGGTGTTATCTGTGGGTGGAAAAATGCATCTGTGTCAAATTTAGCATCTTCTTTTTTGATCTAGGAAAAAAATCCAAAAATGAGTACTTCTATTTCCTGATTCTTTCTTCCACATAGTTATTCAGTGGCACAAGTATTCTGACTTAAACTGCAACATAACTTTCAGGAGAAAAAACAATTTGTTTTAGAACACTCGGAGAGTATGCATAAGAACTGGCTCTTCTTTCATATGTGGTATTGACTATTTAACCAAAACTGCTATGCTCTAGGCAAGAATCAGTGTTAACCTCTGGCAGTACATGCATTCAGTGAGACTATTGAATCTCCGTTTAGAGAGAGCTTTATCCTGCCTTCACTTCATGCAAATCTATTGATCTCCTATTCTAATGCTCAAATGGGCCTGACAGCAAGTTAGAGGACTCTGTGGGACTTTCTTGATAGTAATTATCTCCTACCAGATGCCTGTCCTCACTTCCACACCTCTGTGCTGAAAGGCTAGAATAGGATGAGATATCATTTCCTTAATGATTACCCTACTGGAGAAGAATCGACCCCCAAAAACCTTCTCATAGCAGCATAAAGTTCCCTTTGAACTTTTCTGGTCACCATAATGAGAAGCAGAAGGGAGGGTATAAATACATGGCAGTTCATACACAACACTGAAGATACACGATAGGACCAGAAAATCTTTACACTTGCTTTCTGTATGTCTGGCATAGGAAGGCAGCAATGACTGATGTTGCCCATTTTTCTCAGATCTCACCCTGTTTAATTTCCACTCAGGCTGCCTGGACTAGTCTATTGTCCTGAGAATAGGTAAGACAAGTAGTTAATTAGAGCATGTCTGTCTGTGGGGAAAAAAGGAAATCAGAAGTGGTTAATGAGACCAGTTCCTTAGTCCTTCAGCACTAGCAAAGTCACATTACAGTGATTAAGACTGAAAAATGGGGAGTGTGAAAAGATGCTTAGGAGCTGTGAAAACGTGAGTTTCAAATAGCGAGCAGGTTATATCTGGTGCTGTATTAAAGGAGGCCACCTGTAGAAATGGCAAGGTATACTGTGCACTATGGAACATTACTAATAATTTTGCAGGATTATGGAAAGAATGAAGCCTTCAGGTGATGAAAGTGAAGAGAGATGCCCACTAATATTAAACATTGTACAGGAGAATTCAAGTGATAAATATCAAGACTTGAATTTTACAACAGTAAGGGAAAATATGACAGTGTGCTATTTGTTTTTTATTTCTTACCCTTTTTTCTCTGCAGGCATATCAGGCAGTTTTTAATACCTCAGAACAGCTTCTCTCTTGCTCTGACATTTATCTTTATGCATATTACAAGAATTTCAGCAGAAAACATGATAGAATACATTATTTGCCCAATCTCTCTACTGCAGATACACAAAATAAATATTTTACTTTCTTTGAGCAGGAGTTAGTTTTGTCTCTCTTTCCGAATCCTTTATTTTCAGTCATCACACACCGTTGGACAATCTTGATGGTCTTCAAGATGAATCTAGATGATCTTCATTTATCTGTGGCACAGCTTAGCTTAGTATAAGAGTTACTTGAAACACCTCTCTCGTCTTCCCTCTTCTTTCATGTATTATATTAATCAGGCACATTAACCTCAATTCCCTACTAGTTTCCATCCTGAGCTTCATGGCAAACTGGCCTGACAGCCCGATTTTCTTCAACATTGCATCTACATGTTGCTGATCTTGTATTTTCCTTATCCTTTGAAGTGTTTTGCAAGTCATACTCAAGGATCTTAGACTCTTCTATCTGTCACTATTTCCACTATTTTTTTTTTAATTTGAGATGATCTTTGCATAACATTTGTGATACTTTTGATGGCATCAATAGTGCAAAGTCTGGTTAAAACGAGAGTACAAGTCAGCTAAAATGAGCCAGTATCTGACTATTTAGAATACCTTTGCTGATTGTTAGGGATCTTGGTTCTGGTTTCTGTTCTGCCAGCTTTGGCAGGCCAATTACTGGCTACAGAGTTATCTGCAGGCTACAGGCTGTCTGTCTGTCCCAGTAAATGTGGTGAAAACAAGAGAACATTTCCAACAGAAGAGCCTAAAAAGAGATATAAGTGTTTTTTTCCTCTAAACAGTCAGGTAAGTAACTGTATTGTGATGCGATAATTGGCTCCTCACTTTGACTCGGAGCAGTAATACACTGTTCTTTTTTACTCAATAATAAATTAAAAACAAAACAAAACAAAAAAAAACCCAAACCCAAAACAAAACACAAAGAACTTGGGTCAGTTTTACTTTCATCTTGCGTGTGACCATTAGCCTACAATTTTTTTTCTAGGTCTGTCTGCAAAGTGTTGTGGAAGAGTATATAACCAATCTGAAAGATCCCCTTTAAATGTGTGCCTTTCTGTGAGGCATAACTGGTACTCAAGTAGACAGATTCTGAGTCTGACCTAAGACTCATTTTGATCTGTGGAAAGACTGACTACATCTTTTTTTCATCAGTGCATAATGAGGGGGAAATAATGCTGTTTGGAATCACAGTCAAGAATCTTGTGCCGGCTGTACCCTTCCATTTTCAGCTCTGTGAGCACTATGTATTAAACTATTTTATTATTTCCCAGTTGTTCATTGTAATGGTGTGATTTCCAGAAGTTCCACAAGAAGTGAAAATTAAGTTTTAAAGTCTAGCATTGAATAATGTGAATATGAGTGAATAGCAGTGAGCATGCAGAGCTATTGCTCTGGAATGAGTGGTGATTTTCTTAGGCAGAGGTTATAGGTGGACGTAACTTCTTACAAACATTGCCCTGCTTGCATACTTAGACCATCACAGCTATAGCAGTAGGGCACGGTTATTGGAATCAGATTTTCTGTTTTAGTTTTGCACTGCATATCTGACATGACTGAGAATTGTCCATGTCTCAGATATTTTTTTTAGATGGACACAGGTACTTCCACAAAACCATACAGTAGTGCCAGAAGGATGAAGTCCATCGGTTGCCCGATAGATCTAGCTAACCAGTGTTCAGTGCAGGGGTCTAAGGGAGTGGGAAGAGAGGTGACTTTTGCCCATTCTCATGCTTGCTTGGTTCGGAGGCCATGCTTGAGGGCTTGGAGGGTTCTTGCACCCAGGAGTTTGCTCCACTGTGCATGGACTCCCACACATAATGAGAAGGGCGCTGCAGTTCATAATCTCACAAAACCATCTAAAACGCCTTTCTTGCAGTTTGCAATCATGTAGTGGGCTGCAGTTGACATTGTTTTGATCCTACGTGGTGGTGTTGTACTACTACTGGTATGGAAGAATGTCAATATCCCACTGTATTCCTTGAGTTAATGAGCGGGTGTTACAGAAGTTGTTAACGTCACTAATTGGTAGTGACTCCAAAGCACTGTTTTAACCCCTAAGGGTCAGCTGGATGGAGTAGAAACTGGGCAGTAGATCTGCCTCACAAAGTGATTCTCCCAGTCAGGAACAGTTTTCTGTGAGACCAGTGTCAGCCCATTGGCAGAGAACAAGGTTATCTTGTCTGTCAGTAAAGGTCTACTGTGTTTTCAGTTGTCATGACTTGTATGCAAACCTAATTCTATGTATCTATCAGAACTAGGCTTCCTTTCTCTAGGTGGGTGTTTAGACACACTGCATTTTATCCTTTTTCCCCAGCCAATGTTGGAATAGCTTTCCCTGCTGCAGCAATTTTACATGTAACTGGGTGACATTGATTCCTAGATGTGCCATTTAGTGTGTTTCCTTAGTGTATTGCTAATAAAAAACCCTAATATTTTAAATTATATGGGTGCAGAAACTGGCACTGAAATGCATTTATTGCTATTGAAGTGATTTTAAATGCTATGGCTCTTTATATCAGCTCTTCCATGATTCCTGTGGTGAGTGAATAGTTGCAGGCAAGGTCAGAAATCTTCCATAAAGAGCAAGTCAAAGTTGGTTCCTCAGCAGGAATCCAGCCAACTAATTCATTCAAAGCTCTGACAATGTGGTGCCCAGTTTAAAGAGCTATTTCAGACTTTGGTTTCCTTAGGTATATTTTTCAAAAGGAAATAATCTTGTATTTTATTGAATGTGATAACTTTTCACATTTTTCAAGCTGCAGCTTAGTATTATTTTCTGCTTTATCTTTAACAGTTTTACTGTAATAAGTGGCTTTTACAAAAGGAGCAAAGAATTTGTTGAAATGGTTTATACATTGAATGTTTTCAGTGTAAGTTTCAGCAACCACTGCAGGTCTTTTCTGTGTTACAGAAGGAATTACTGAATGGGGTCTATGAAAATTTTCAGGAGTGCCCACAATTTTTCAGTACTTGAATTTTTGCAGTATAGTTTAATGCCTGACTAGCTGGTGGAAGAAATCCCCAGTAGGGAAAGGTATAGAGGACCATTGTTAGTGGAATTTACTTGCTCTTTATCATAAAACCTGTTTTTTACCATTGCAATGATGTAAAAATGTTTCTTGTACTTAAGCAAAGATTATAATCTTTGAAAAAAGTTGTTGATACCTAAGTAGATTGGGTATGTCTTCGAATGAAAACAAAGGGGGATAAGTGACATCTCTTAATAGTTATAAACAAGTGTGACAGTTTTCATATTATTTATGGGCTGAAAGTCAGTCAAAATCATGAGTCAAAATCAAAAGAATACATGGCTTGATCTGTAGACATTTTTCACAGTCCAACCTGAGTGTTCAGGAATCAAGAGTCAATTTACGTGATGTGGAATTAATTAGACAATGGTAGAATACACATGATTTGGCTCCTATGCCAGGGATATGTCAAAACATTGAGCTTCCATGAAAGAGTTAGGAAACATAAATCATTTTGTATTCCACTAAGAAACAATAGCCATTTGGCTATTTACCAACCAAACCTGGAAGGCAACTATAACAAATGTGTGCTTTACGTACTTGCCAAAGGATTTAAAAATATTATTATTTTCCAAAAATATTGAGTATTTTAGACACGGCATATAGTATTCAGCCCAAAAGGTGGTCACAAATATTTCTATCAGAGATGAATGTTACTTTCAAGAGAACAGCAGATTTCTGAGTTCATTCTGTAGAGACATGAGTCCATTATAGAATTATTCCTCAATTACAAGACATATGAACAGTGAAGTCTTCTAGATAAAAGAATACATTTTTTAATTTTATTTTTTACTTGAGTATCTAAAGATCAACCTATTGATCATGTGAGAGTAAAAGAAATGTTAATTTTATTTGTTGGTCTTTCAATTATGTAAAGCTGTGGAACTTTTTGAATATTTCAAATAGATGCGTCTTCTTATATGTATTGCATATACTTTATTCTGTAGAAATGGTATTCCCATTTCTACAGTATTTGTAATCTAAAGGATAAAAATGATTGTGGTTCCCCAAATGTATTAGGTTTTGTCGTTGTTGTTGTTGTTTGGCAGAAATTATTATACACAAGGAGATATACACAAGCCGATCTACAGTCATACCAAATAGAAAAGATTAAGAGTGCTGACTCCCAAGCTGCTATTTACCTATTGTCTAATATCACTCTGATACTGCATGCATATTCTAACCAAAATTCCTAAAGATGAGGTCCAGAGGGAATAACTGTCTGTACAAAATAGGAACCAGTGGCAGAGTTTGCAATTAACCTTCGATTCTTGGCAGATAATGAAATTTCATAAATTTTTTATTAGGAATTATTAATCCAAACATTAATGGCTATCAGGAATCACTTCTGCTATTAATTTTCATTTTTTCTAATTTAAATTGTTGTCATCCCATGGAACAGCACAATTTCATGCAATTTTGATGATGAATGACATACCAGCAGTAGGAAAATACTCAGAGACCTGCTTGAAATCAGTTCTGGCCTGGGAATGAAAACTCTTTGGGACATTTAATAACGTATATATCTGGAGAAATTGTGATCCTCTAACAAATCACTTATAAATGGAAAAAGAAGGTTGAACTGATCATAAATATTAACAGCAACAACCCTTGCAACCCATTGTATTTTGTTCTGTAGACATACGGTATTCAGCTTGGATAGATGAGAACAAGACTTGATTTTTCCTCTAGGAAGTCATCCCTTTTCATTGCTTTAATGTCAAAATGGAAAGTAACCTGGAGAGTTCTAAGTATCTAAGAATTCTTGTTGGAAAAAGACAATGAGGGAGAGATGGTAAATTTTGTCCAACTTCTCATGGAAGTCGTCATTTCATACAAAATGACCTAGGGAAAGGGATTTAGCCTGATAGTGATGCCAGTGATGATAACTGTAAATTAAGACATTTGCCTTTTCCTTATCACATGATGCAGTGGTGGTCTTTTAGCTTTCTGGAATATATTAATCTTATTTAAAACTAAAATAAACAATGTAGCAGTTTTAAAAGGGTATACAAAAATGCAAAGTAGAAGAAGGAAAGATAAGAATGAAAAAACACCTCACAATTTGTTTTGTGTTTGTAAATTTTGGCATGTGCCTTTAACAAAGTGATTGTAATCACTACAGTTTGACTACAGGAAAAAATACATATAAATTATACAGAGATTTTGCAGAATTGATGCAAAGTCCAGTATTTGAACTGTATTTCTAGGTAATCCAGTTCAAGGTCAGCTCTGGGATATAAGGACACACATAGAGTTAACCAGTTGTGAAAAACATTATTCACGATTCCCAAGTAAATTTAATTGCTGTTTGGACATTGTGCTAAAAACATATTTTATGAAGACAATTTGGTTTATGAAATTAAAAGCTCTTCTAAGACCATTGCCAGCAAGTGCTTAGAAAGTGTTTATACCTATATTTTTGTTGAATCATTTTAGTTAATGATGCAAAGCTTCTCCTAAGTTAAGGATGCAGGAAGCGCATGTCTTGTGGGGTACACCTGGTGTTCTAGACATATGCATTCAAGTAAGTGGAATGGCTCAGTGTGCATGTTTTCTGATAGGACAGAGTGGGGCCAAGTGTTGCAACTCTATTGATTGTAATTTTCTCTATACATTTTAGATAAGCAGTTTCCAAAGAAATACCTATATTTAATTGCAAAATTTATTTACTTGTTTACAGAAAATACCATACTACCTACATCATGCTATTGTCAAGACGTTTCCTTCAACTTTTTCTTTTTCTCCAATTACTCTGAAATATCTATTTACAAAACAGAACATTGTCAACTTTGTGATCATGAAACTTACTTGAGTGAATGATGTCCATTTCCTCCCTGGACATGTATCTCTAGGGGCATGCATACTCATACATATATATAGCTTATGAAGGAAAATAAGTCACCTTTAGAAATAAGTTTTGTAATTAACAAGGACAGGCCTATTTGTTGATGTGCTAGCTGAAATCAGTGAGGCTATGTATATTCTTAACATATCTCAGTACTTATAAGTCTTGTTATTCTATCGTAGTGGGAGGATTTTGTTTCTGAGAAAAAGAATGGCTTTTGCAGAATTTGGAGCTCAGTAGGAGCAGTGATCAGGGGCTGCTGGGAGATGCTTTTGATCAGCTGCCTTAACTCTGTGATAGGCAGTGATTCCACATCAGGGGCTTTGTTTCTTACACTGGACTTAAATCATGGCTGTATCTGGCATGTCAAACCTACTGAAAAGTTTTGTCTAGAGCTCTGACCAGGCCCCCCAAGAATGCTATGGCTTCTGCTCACGACAGGCATCCATATCGCAAATCAGTACCATGACACTACAAGCTTGCACATGCCAATGGATAGCCTTCAGATAGCAATTATTTCATTTGACCTAGATATCATAGATCTAGGTCAATTTTTAATTAGTGTGAATTAGTCGCTGATTCTACAAGCCACTTGCATTATGCTTGTGTACAGCCTTATGTGTGCTAGCAATCCCTCTGAAGCCAATTGGTAACACTCAAAGGTGTTATGGAAATAGTAGAAGGAGATTTCATCTTGCGTTTTTATGCAAGACTCAAGTCATAGAAGATGTTCTATTATAGAAGTGATGTGTTACCAGTCGGCATCTCTCCCCTAGGCAGCTAGCAAGGCACCTATCTCTTACTGAAATCAGTTCAAGGCCTAGGCCCAGGTCTTCAAACAACTACTAGAAAAAGCTTTCCTTTGACTTCCTGTCATTCGTCTCCTTTATGTCCTTAGGGTAGAAGTTTGTTGTATTATATACAGCTTTAAAGACAGGAATAGAACTTAATTAAAATATATACAAGTAGGGTAAGTAATACTAATAGGAAAAGAAGAATATTAAATTAACAAATATGTCAGGAATTAAAATTTGTTGACTAAAATTAGATGGACTATTTCAGTACAAAATATTACAAATTAAAAATTATGAAAAACAGCATTAGAATTATGGACATTGTATTTTATTGAAGGAAGAGTTAATAAATCATAGAAGATACCACAGAGGCAGCTGGAGATGGCTGTAAATAAAACTAGATAAGTTATTTTTTTTAAAGAGTCAAATGGTGTAGGAGAATTGAAAATAATTTTAAAAGACTGATGATGCATGCCATTCATTAGCTTTTCTATTTTTCTTGTATAATTATTCCAATAATTTAACTTAGCTTAACTGTTGGGGTTTTTTTGGGGGTGGGGACTCAATAAAACAGAGCTTGCTCTTCCTTGAAGAATGGTTTCAGGATCCTGATTAGCAACTTTTACTGGAAACAGCAGGCAACTGTGGAAACTGAAGATAACCTGGACAGATCTAGTTGACGTATATCTCCATTTCAGGTCTGTGGTGGGAAAATGAATTGTTTACTTTCAAGGAAAGAAAAATGTTTGCTTCTGTGTTCCTAGTAAATATTCATAAATCACATAGTTGCAGACCAGCGTTAGACAAAGTCACAGCAATGTAGAATGAAACCACATATTCCTGGGAGTCTGTGAAATGAAATTCAACCCTGTGTCCAGGGAATACTGTGTCTGCTCTTACAATGGCTACATGATTGGGATCCAAAGAAAATTGTTCAGTCTGCAAGCACTTTGCCTAACATGCTTCTTTTGGGGTAATGTGGTTTCCTATTTATATGTCTTGGATGTAGCCATTTCTTGTCATTAAAGTTGTCAAGAAAGGGTTATTTTTGTTTATCTTGCTATGTTGCTCAAATATTTGTGGCTTCCACCCCAGACAGTCACCATCAGAAACAGCTGATAACTTCGTCCATAATACAGCCTCAATACAGTACAATAACTGATAAATTAAGTAGCATGAGTGATACCCTGGAGATGGTTAATGGCACCTCATTGCCTTCTGTGCCGTTGAGACGCTCAGCCTTTTTGTTCCTAAAGAACAAAAGGAACAAGCACCCCTTATTCCCCAGTCCATGTCAATGCAGGATCACACATGTGCTTACTTCAGAAGAAAGAAAATGAAGGAGAAATATAGGGAAATATGGGGAAAGCCAATCCTATGCTGGGCTGCATAAAAAGAAGTGTGGCCAGCAGGTTGAAGGAGGTGATTCTGCCCCTTTGCTCCACTCTGGTGAGACTCCATCTGGAGTACTGTGTCCAGCTCTGGAGTCCTCAGCACAGGAAAGACATGGACATGTTGGAGCTGGTCCAGAGGAGGCCACAAAAATGATCAGAGGGAGGGAAAACCTCTCCTATGAGGAAAGGCTGAGGCAGTTAGGGTTGTTCAGCCTGGAGAAGAGAAATCTGTGGTGAGACCTTATTGCAGCCTTTTGGTACCTAAGGGGGGCTTGTAAGAAAGATGGGGACAGACTTTTTAATAGGGTCTGTAGGGATAGGACAAGGGTTAATGGTTTTAAACTAAAAGAGGTTAGATATAGACTAGATATAAGGAAGAAATTTTTTTACAGTGAGGGTGGTGAAACACTGGCACAGGTTGCCCAGAGAGGTGGTAGATCCCCATCCCTGGAAACATTCAAGGTCAGGTTGGACAGGGCTCTGAGCAATCTGACCTAGTTGAAGTTGTCACTGCTTATTGCAGTGGGGTTGGACTAGATGACCTTTAAAGGTCCTTTCCAACCAAACTATTCTACAATTCCGTTAAATCTTGCTAAGTGTGCAGATGTTATTCATGTAACATAACTTGACTGTACATTATCAGCCTGCTTGTACTGAAAATCGCCAATAAAATTTTGACAATATTTGCTCCATACTAGGACAGCAGCTTTTTCTTTCTTCTGCTAACTGAAGCAGTTACTCTGTATTCAGAATGGTTATTTTACTATTTTTCTTATCTAGTGAAATATTTGACAGGTAGATACAGTTCTACCTACCAAGCAGTCCAACTTATGAATAATATTAACCTGAAAGGTGATCATAAAGAAAACTTCCAAAATTGCTAGTGTGAGTATGTGAAGCAGGGGGGAATGGAATAATTTGTTTGTTGGTTTGTTGGTTTTTTTTTTATTTCTGCTCTTACTAAGCCACTGTCAGCAGTGAACAAATGCTTCAAAACCTGAAGATGTCCAATTCTTTGCTTTATGAGATTTAACGCCAATTGTTTCAGCTGGCATGAAGCCCAGAACCTCTTCCTTGTTTTGAAATGGTTGTAAAGTGCAGGGAATGCTAGGCTATACGGGTATATATGGTTTTTCTCTGTTTCATTCAAATGCCTAAATATCAGCTTACAAGGCAGTAAGTGTCTAATCTGCACATGAAAGTTTGTGTATTTGATTAAGAAAGAGAGAAAAACATTATGTGATTAGGGATTAGAGTTAAAAAACCCCATCCTAGACATTTAATTATACTGCATAGTGCAAGAAAACCTTGAGATTCTGCATTTCGGTACTTTGTAACATATCATGGCAAATGGGTGATTTGAAGTTTGAAAATCATAATGCATTTCCTGCCCCAGAAAGCATAGGATGAAAATATATGATGATAGGTGGATGCAACAAAGAAGTAGAACAGAGTAGGGGAGCAATATTTCTTTTTTTTACAGTAAACAGCTGTAGTAACACGACAGCCATACATAACTACTTTAAACAAGCCAAGGCACTTGAATACTGTTTCTGTGCATTCACAGCCAAACCTGATGAGTCATATGTATGTACACAGATAATATGTACACCGCATGCATCGCATTTGTATAATTGTACTTAATGCTCATGTGAGGGAGACTTATATGCATGCACGAAAATGCTACTTTATATATACTGAGCAAGTCTCCTGCATCTCCCTGCAGACTTTCATCATGGGACACGGTACACTATTTGGCCTGGGGGCAAAAGCCTGGCTCCCAGGGGCCCATCCTGAAGATGGTAATTCTCAGGCTTGATGGGCATCAGCAGAAAGTTGACATCAAAAGATTAATTTCAAGAGGAATAGTCACTTTGCTTCTTTTGTAGTGAATTCATCCTTTATTTAGAGGATGGTAGAAAGTGAGAGAGAGTTTGAAAGAAAATTGGACTGTTAGATGATGACAGCTGGTTTGAATAGCGATGGAAATCACTGAAGAGCACATATTCAGACCACAGGCTGTACTGTACTATAAGCTACAAAGCACATTCAATATAAAACTTCTCTTTGGATCAGGATTTCATGATAGACTGAAAAAGAAAGCAGTCTTTTGGTGGCATGGTGGCACAGCAAAGTTTAATTTAGTTGTATAAAAGTGAATGCATTGAAAATGGTCAAAGTGGCATGTGTCAAGATGAGAGAGTAGGATGTTGCAGAGGTCAAGATGAAAAATGGTGATCTGGGTTTCAGCTTCAGCAATATGAACTGAGAGGAAAGGCTGATCTTGGAGATGTTATACAGAAAGAAACGGATTTGTGCTGGATAAATAATGTTAGAGATGGCTAAGGTGAAGTTGACACCCCTGTTACAATCTCAGGAACTGGAGCAATGACAACATCAGCAGGTTTTGCCTAGTCATTGCTGCAGGTTCAAACTATAGAAACATTTTCCTGAGCTCATATTTAAACAGATTGGAATAATTTTTTATATCAATGCATTAAGCCCCTGCTTAAGAAAGTGTTTTGCTAGTAGAATCTAAAAATCTAAGGCCTTAGTATGTTGCTACAGAACTTCCTGAACATTGAAGTGGGAGAAGGGAAATAAGATAAATCTGTGCCACTTCCCTGTGAGGTATTTTCTTTCTACCTCTATTTCTGTGAGTAATCAGAATGCTTATTAGTATAGTCTCATAAAGGCCTAAACTGTGCTTAATTACTAGTTTAAAATAAGCAGTTTAAAATATGAAATTTAAGAGGAATGAATTTTTCAGAGAAATTATTGATACATTGGACAGCCTTTCATAATAATGCTATGTACTAATGATCACTACCTATTGGTTTTAAGTGAGACTTCTGTGCTGTTTTTATAGTTTTCAGGAGACAAACCAGTTATGGAGAATGTGCATTTGCTCTGACAGGCCATGCATTTTACCACACATATAATTAGTTACAAACATACAATTTCAGAGAGGACATGAATTCAATTAAAAGTGTATTTGGTTTTGTTGTAAAGTAAAAATGCTTTAATAATGCCCCAGTCTTTTATGTGCAATCATTTCCTTTTCTTTCTTACACACTTTCTTGTTTAGATTCCCCTATGATTTACACTTGCTCTTTTAATTGATATTCTCTTAGGACCCAGCACTGAGGCACACATTTATGTGTGTTTATGAAGAAGAGAAGCTAAAGAGTAATTTTGACTCTGAATCACCCATCTGACCCTCTTGACTCTGTGGCTGTCAAGACTCCTTCATCTGAGTATTAAAGGAGTTCATAGATTAGAGTATTTGGAAACTAGCAGCTATGTGAGATTTAAAACCTGAAAAGTGAAATGTGAGTGAAGCTGCCTTCTTGTGCTTGACTGAAAAAGAAAGAGACACAGTTCAGACCCGAGATATTTTCTGGTGACTTGAATAAAGTGACATAAATGGGCAGAGCTAAAATTATGTACAGAGTCTGGAAAAATATCACTGTTTATTCCTCTCTGCTTCCCACTTCATAAAGGTAGCAAAATAATTTTTCTGGATAATGCAGATGAATTATCAAAATTAATCCTTGGGTTCTCCTGTTTTTATCAAAAGATGTAGTATTTACAGAATACACAGAATGAGCATAAGACTGTTTTCCTCCTCTTAATTTTGTTTGCTTAACCTCTATGACTTCTTACATTACCTAATCACTTTTGATGAAGGATTTTCCTAAAAGGTTTTCAGACAGCTAAGTGCTATGGACAATGTTAACTGTATTTTGCTTGTGCGCTGTAATGATTTGGAAGAACTCCAGCATGTCAGTCAAGAATACTATAGCTTTTACTAAGCAAATCCTCTTTTTTCAGTGTGCTTGGTGGTTGGATCCTGCAGAACTGATTGGAATTGTTTCCTCTATCATTGATATTATTTTTTATAATGGCCTGATACTATATTCTCAGTATGAATTGGAATAGCTCTACTAAATCTGTAAAGCTTTGCTAATTATGCCTGGCTGAACTATGACCTGTGTATTTTACATTTTTTTTTGGTTCTTAGGTACCTGAAGTACAGATCCAAAATGTTAAATACATCAATAATGTATTTTATTGAATTTTTTAGTAATTTGGGACACACTGACAACATAAAGTTCTCATTCAGAAAATTAACCACAAACCTTGGACCTGGCTTGCATCAGCTACATGCTTATCTCTTGAACTAGAAAGATACGATTCTGGCATTAATACTTTGTGCTTCAATCACTCTGGTCAAATGGACAAAGCACATCTTTTGCTTCTATTGATGTTATCACAGTTTGCTGCTGGCAGTCGCATTAGGGACAGTAATTAACTTCCTAAGTTTTAATATTTGTGGATGTCTGCTAACACAAGGAGCTATGGGATCAGAGGAGGAATATGGTGACAAGATTGGACTTTTCTTCTTCTGTGCATGCAGGTGCTCTATAGCATCAGGAGTCCTTTAATCTGGAAATGAGTAATGAGTAAACCAGATGATGTTACAAGTAAGTTAATATATTGGTATATACTGTCAGAGTGCAAGCTGTACTCAAGTGTGAACTTACCTCCAGTACTCCTCTGTTCCTTTCTTGTAATCCTGTAAGGGAAGGAATTGGGAGGTTGAGTTCCCAGGCAGTGTGGATGATGTGAGGGATTTTGTAATGCAAGACTGTTAAGTTGTGCATTATCAGCCAAGTTGCAAAAGATGTGTGTTTGAGACCATAAAGAGTAGAC
>WEKW01011371.1:0-16013 GCA_013389905.1 Sula dactylatra
TGAAGCATGAACAACCTGTATGTGGGAAAGAAATGAGAGAGTCCTATGGACCATTTTACCTTTATAAAGAAACCTCCTACCACCTTCTCTGTATTGACTTAAGCATATTTTTTTTTCTCCCACAGTGCAGAATCTTACTTCCTTTCAAAGTACTGGACAGCAGCNGATGAAAATATGCATCTTTCTGTGTACAGATTCAGTGAACCTGAATCCATCAATTAAATACACCAAGATTTCCTCTCTTGTAGCTGTCTCACAGTTTTTGAAGTACGTTCTTAGCAAAAGGTTTATGCCGTTATTTAAAAAAGGATGGGTAATTTTGCTTTCAGATGGTTCAACTATAAAACATGATTCAGTGTGGAAAAAAAGCTGACTATTTGCAGTAAAGATGCAATCAATTTCCTCTCCAGTGTACATTCTGCAGACAGGCATTGTTCTGTTTGTATCAGAAGATCTCACCACACTCATGTAGCTAAGCATGCATTGCTGTTACCACTGCAAAGCCTCAGCTAAGGAGAGCAAAACCGAAATACTACCTAGTCGAAACATTAAAAGGGACACTGGATTTATTTCTGTTGTCACACTTTCTGAAATATGAGTTCTTCTGTAACTTGATTAAACATATGAAAGATTACCTCAATTCCTATGCACAAGAAGCTAATCATACAAGCGGTTACACACAGTTGCTTATGCATAATATTTTAAATGGGCATAATACAGGTACACGGAGAATCTGTATTATAAAGTTAACACCATTTCACATTCTCAGAGTCACAGCCCTCAAAGCAAATATGGGTCTGAGTGAACTCTGTGACCCTTTAGAAAACAATGCTTTTTCAATTTGACACGTGCTGTAGCAAACTGTAAAAGCTGCATATTAGACTGACCTTCAGTAGAACTGAAGTCATGTGTTCTCTCATGCACATATGCTACAATCAGACACCTATTTGGCCTATGAAACCATATAGCAGTATCTATTTCACTACCTCGTAAACACCTTAAACTAACAAAATTAGGTCCTTTACAGGTCAGACTGAACCATTTCCCAAAGCTTCCCCTGTTCCTCACAATCTCCATCCAACCACTACCTGCCATCAACACACCACGTTTACGAACTACTCTCTAGAGCTCTGCTGATGAAATACGCTGCTCAATGTCCATTTGTAGTGTTTGCAAATGAAACAACTATAAAAAGTGCAAATCCAAACCCTCGATGCATTAACTCACTGCCGTTAATATAACAGCTTACTTACCACTTAACACAGGATTCATCTTGCTTAGCCTTAGCTAGAATTAGAGATCTAATTTTACGACTGAAGTCTCCTGTGCTCCCCCTACAGTCCAAAAAGGAATAGCTCCACATATACATCCCATCCACCACCCAGCGCGTACTAAATTTAGATTATTTGCATTCTGGAAGTGCTGCCCCAGTGTGCACAGCCTAACCTAGCTGTCTAGATTTCCAGCTTCTACTAAATCTCACAACGACTGTTTATATTTTCACTGAAGCAGTTAACTGGAACTCCTTCTAAAGGCAAGAACCTTCAATTACCTAGACTTTTTTCCAGAGGAGATAAAAATCTGTAAAGTGGAAGTAACAGTTCACATACTCGGAACTTTTAGAGTGATGATTTATAGCTTTTAGTTTCTAATCATTAACCACATATACCAATCACTGCACATAGAACTTTAACAGTGTGTGTTATTCATATTATGATGAATCTAGTTACTGACACTTTAAATATATTCAGAGGGAAGGATTTATTTCCACCCCAATGATGTGCAGCTCCACAAGATGATGCAACTATTCAGCTGTGAGTGCTATTTATCTGTAATGTGATAAATGTAAATACAGATTTTGCAACTGCCCACCTCTAGTATACACAACATGATTCCTATTTCAAGCTGTGGTTACTATCCTGTGACAACCTGCAATAGCACCGTTATTTAGATACTTTTAAGACACCACGTGAAAATCGATACAAGCCCTAGCAGTACAGTTTATCATTCCTAATTTTAAGCATCTTCTAAATATATAATGAAGTTTTGACTAAGTAAAACATTTTGCACAGCTGAACAAAATAAGCAAATGAGCATTTACGACCCAGAAAGTTGCGCCACACAACTTTTAAAGCTCACTAAGTTTTATCCTTCTGCTGCTCTGGTACCAACTTCCTTTTCAAAAAGAGGTCCGGGGTGGGGCTGCTTCCAAATGCCATAACCAGAAAGCACACCGCAGGACCTGAGCAGCCTACAGAAAACAGCACACTAATTGCTCAGATGAACCTCTGACATGTAGCCCCTCTCCCATTAATTCCTTCTCAAGGAAGGAAAGCTTTTCACCAGACAGATCGGGCCAAGTGCCAAAGCTTAGCTCCTTCTACCCACAATGGCTGCTGCATGTTCTTCCATCCATTTCTATTCTTCACGTTTCATTTCGGAGCAGAACTGGAACAAGTGAGAGCACGCTGCAGCTGCCGGGAGGAAAGGAGCCAGCTCCTGGCAATGGTTACATCCCACAGAGGGCTGTTTCTTCATACAACCATTGAAAAACAACTGCCTACTCTGTCGGCACCCCCATCCTCAGCACACTCCTCTGCCACGCTGCCTGAAGGCGTACCCCATCATGGGATATTCTTCCAACACTTCTAGGATTATTCACCTTATGGCTGTTTTACAGGCTGCTCTCAGCATATGCATACATACACATAAAAATACACAATGCTACTGGCAACATCCTAATTACAGCTCTAAATAAAAGGCTGATTTGAAGTTTAAAAGGGATGTTTTATCAGTAGCTTTGTGTTGCTGTGGAAACAAGATTCCAAGGGCATATCCAGGGATAAGAGTCCTTCCGAAATATTCAGTAATTCTGCTTGCAACTGGGAGAGGAAAGGCAAAAATAATTCCCAGTAAACAACATGATCTACGACGATCTTTCATCTTTTCATTCAGTCTACATTTAGCTCGTGGACATTTCTACAACGTGCTGACATTTATTACGTTACAACGCAAACAGCTTAAACTTATTTTTAAGACTGCTGTAAGAAAAATAACACAGTATTATGATATAGCAATAACCAGCAGCACCATAACAGGCTTCACTACAATTTCTGGGGGTGGGGGAAGGTCGTGCTATGGGTGCAGATTTGTGGAGGGGACCGATTTTTTTTTGCTTGCGTTTGTTGGGTTTTGGGTTTTGGTTTGGTTTTTTTTTTTATAATCAGATATTAACCCTTTCAGATTCTTCAGAATAATTAGTTTCTGGTTCTAGATTATTAAAATACAGGGAGCACCTACAATGTGTTATTCTTTTACCGAAGGGAAAAGACTGGAAAAAGGATAATAGTAGTCAGAGACAGTGTCAGATTTGAGGACATTCAGTAATGTGTCACTTTTATACTGTTGAATATATTTTTGACCCCAAGTGTAAACACCTACAGTAACTAGAAATTTGTTACTTTACTCCATTTATTCATAATCTTTTTAAAGATAAGTATATTATTCATTAGACCTTTTTTTATTAGCACTAACTTACAGAATCAGCACCTGACTTTAAAAGGAATATGTGCCTAGTCGTATTAAAATATATTTGCCTTGTTTTAACAGACCTCAGTTCATGAAAAGGCAACCTATCTCTCAGAGTTCTTGTTTTATCAGCTTTCTCTAGAAGAGGTTCTCAATAACGGAACATCTCCCAGGCTTCTCAGCTGTGAATTCAGGAAATCAACTATAGAAACAAGGGCATCTTAATACTCTTCTACTTTTCCCTATTAAAGATTTAGTTTTACAGGCTAATTCCTACCATGTAGGAAAGCTAGTAGATCCATGAAAATGGAGAGCTGCCTTAAGGCTCTAGTTGCTTTTCAACCTACGAAAAGATTATAGTAACTTTAAGAACAGAAGTACCACCTACTTTTTCATCCTACTCTGAGGGACAAAAGTCAAGTTGTAATTCAGTACTCTTGAATTATCTACTGGTATGCTACAGACATTCCCCATTGATGATTAAAAGACAACTGTATGTATTATCTTCTCGGTCTTTGGGAAACATGCATAAGCACTAACAGCTTATAATGAAATAAGAGGCCAAAACACTTGAATTCAAAATTGAGATACTTCATAGTAAGCTTACATACAAGAATTATGTACTGAATTGCCAAAAGTTTGAGTGTTTAAGAAATGGACCTCTTCTCATCATTATCTGATTGCTGAATTCTTCACCATTTGTTGAGTGTGTGGGAAACTACCTCAAGTTATAAATTACAGGATGGCCTCAGATTTATCTTAAGTCTTGTTTTTGTCGAGGAAAGAAAAAAAGAATATGTCCTGCTGTGACACACAGCTGCTCGCAGACACTGCAACTCACTGAATTTCTCCCCGTTTTCTTGCATCTCATGCTACAAAAAAGGCAGCAGAGGAAGACTGAGCAACAAAAGAACACTAAAATAACTATATAGTAGATGTGATCCAATTTTATAGTAGTATTAACTGGCTCTACCTGAAAATTCCTAATTGCATGCTATTTGAAAAATCTTGCGTTTGTTTTGGTGTCGGTCGGATTTTTTTCAAGCAGTTTTTAATTTGTCAGGATCCTAGTATCAGTCAATAGATTATTGCTTTAGGGCTACGAAAATATGAATCCCTGTTTCTAAACCTCTTATCACAACCCCTCTGCAAAGCAACTGTCATACTTTATAAACTGCTCATGAGTTTATCCATATTCCTAATCCCTTTTTGTCTGTTGCACATCACCAAATGATCACTGCTATGGTTTTGTTTGGTTTTTATTATAGAAGATACCTAACAAACTATTTTTGTTTGTATTTCTTACAAAGTTCTTAAATCAGTGTCTTTTATTTTATCACCAGACCATAGCAAGATGCCCGAGTAATCACCGCAGACTGCTCTATCATGCTTTTAGTTAACCTCTGAAGCTTACTGGGTCAAAAGGTAACTGCATCACCTTCACCTTTGCCACCTACTTTTTCAGTCATCTTTCTCATAACATTCAAAATCAATCCTAATATTAAAGGTTTCTGGCACAATTATGCCAACTCCCTCCTCCCATGACAAAAGTGAATAATTACTCATAACTGATTTTACTCTTTGGCAGTTTCTGATCTACTGCAGGTTATTGCCCTTCACACCACAAATTCTTAAGGCTCTTTTGTAACCTATAGGAGATTTGTTTTCATATGTCTGCTCAGATAATTCTAATAGATTACAAAGGCAGAATTTTATTTTTCAGAATTTGAAAAGTAAAATCTGATGGAACCTTCCAAAGCATTACAATTTTAAACTATTTACATAATAATGACTTCATAGTTTAATTCCTTAGATCACTCCTAGTATTTTGAAAACAAATAGCTAGTCGTGCAAAATGGAGTCTATTAAATAAATTACTTTCGCCAGCTCAGTCAATTCATAATCCTGGGTGTGGCAGACCAGATGATTTGTGTTTTGTTAGCGCCTACTAAGCAGAACTATGACGAGCAGCAATTCTAGAACTACACCTTAACATTAGTATCAGAAAAATACCAGCGATTCCACCCAAGATTCTCTATTGTTTGGCTGAAGATGTCATTTAACTTCATGGTGTTTTGGTCATTCTTAGTTGCTCAAAAACACCACAATCACTTCTTTCAATCTCTTCTAATATGCGTTTTTCTTCCACACCTTTAGCTGTGAAGCACTGTGACTTCAAATCATCATCTATGCCTACTCCACTTTGTGCCACTTTAGTTCAAGTTGGTCTTCAGAAAATAGACAACTTTCATATCTTAGTATTTTGTCTACTTCTTGCCTTCCCACTTATCCTCACCATTTTAGAGGTTTACAGGCTCCCCACTGCCAGTATTTCCTTAATAGCATCTATGCCAAATTTAACATTTGGGCAAACTTCACTCTTCTGTTTAAAGGCCCTTTGGCTATCTGTGAAATAAACCCCTCATTCCAAAAGCACCCACTGCTTTTAATAAGACATAATGATATTAAATATCACTATCTTTCTTTGCTCTATATAAACTTAGAGACAATTCCTGTGGGAATCCATTTCAGGGTAAAATTGTAATAGCTCGACAACATCTGAGACAACCTAAGGGCTCAGTGAATTAAAAGGAGCAGTTGTGGTTCGCTCTCCTTTTTATGCCTGACAACCCTGCCCCTTTCTCACTTTTTTGGTTGGAGCAGTGGCTTTCTTTGTGACAGAGAACTGAAGCAGCTCCAAGTCAAAGCAGCTTACGAACAGGAACAGTAAAGAAGTCTTCGCCTGCCTAGATCTATTCCCTTCCGGTGTCAGCACTAGCACTCACAGGGTTTGTCTGCGTCAGTCACATCAACTTACCACCTTTAAATTTTATTTTTTAGAAAGTAACTTTTTGGCTAAATCATTTTTCCAACACAGCAAACTCTACAGCTCTGTAAGCACCAGCACAAGAGTGGAGGAAGGAATGACGCGACCAGGGGCACGGAAGGAAAAGCTGCCCCTTCAGAAGCAGCACAGCCTGAGATCAGCACAAGTCAGTCATGGTAACCACAGCTTAAGCGTCTAGGCCCGACTGTCATGAAAGCTGAACCTCCACACACGAGCCGACAAAGTACCGACTTCCTCCTCCTCTGCTTACGGCTTCTCAAGGGGCAACAAAAAAGCCACCAAGGCAGCGATGGCAGGTCAGTTACAATAACCAATGCTACTCCAGAGCCTGGAAAACAACCGCTGCCGCCACCCTGGCACCAAAGCAGCCACTAAAAATGTACGCAGGAAATATTTCCCCTTTCCTAGAGAGAAGGGAGAGCACTACCAGAGAGCTGTGAGTGGTAACGGGATTAACAAATCCCCCAATGTGGTTTACTCTTTTGTCTAATAAGGTTCTAATTTGACTTATATCCCAAATACTCCTCCTAAAATGAGCCTTAGAAAAAGGAAAAGACACAAGATCCAGATAATTACTCTATTTTTCAGTAATTAGCTTATTTAATTGATTTCACACGATATAAATCTTCAGAAGAGATAGTTCATAGTATTTCACTCCAACAGAAAAGAAAGAAATCATTGAACAAAATCATTCATGCATACTTAGAAGCAGATGTTTTATGTTTTCCTAAACCTGTAGAAACATCAGTGCAAAATGAAAACTATCACAAAGCACTAGAGAAAGCAAGTTCATTGCTACTGTCCATGCTGCCATGGTTAGTTCAGTATTCCACTTGCAAAACAAAACAACAAACCCAAACCACTAGCACCAAGTGTGTATCTCACCACTATCAGAAGTTACTTCCCTTCAGTATCAGCTTACAAGGCATTTTTTGCATGTTTTTTCCATCTTTTTAAAAAGACATGCCATCAGTAAACCCTAGTCCCTCACTACATTAACAGGTTTGTGTTTTGTTCAGACAGGGTATCAGCATTAAAACATGTTGGCTACTGTAACTAAAAGGAAGATATTTTACAATTATGAAACACTCAGAAAAATCCAATATAAAAATCAGCCTGAATGTCATTTGGGGTACTTTGCACCATCTAAATCCCAATAAAAGTGGGCAAATTCCAGACTGAAGCAGTTCGGGGAGTATTGATTTGTGGTGCTCAAATAACCAACTTTTACTCGGGACACATCAGCAATATTTGGTGGAGCAAACTGCCTTCCTTCCAAACAAGCAAGAAGTAAGGTACTGCAGTGACAGCTGCTAATTTTAAGGAAAACTGCAAAATGAAGTAATTGCATGTTATAAACTGTACGCCTAATTGCAAGTTGCTGGTACTTAAAACATACCCACAACGCAGACGAATTACTTTCTACAATGTAACAAAAACTCTCATTTGCATTCTAATCACCACAGAGTATTTCAGTATTTTATGAAAATTCTCCTAAAATACAAAAGAACTTCGTCCAAGAGAAAAGATTTTTCCCTTAACAGAACTTAGGTTGTCATGATTTCAGGTACTGCTAAACAAGATAGTAAAAACGTGTGCACAACTCTGCTAAAAACCGGACTGTCATGCAAGATTCTGCCCAAATCTAACAGAACATTTCTAGTAAAGCCTTTCTACAGGCCACGTATACACACAGAGATCAGTATTTCATCCACCACCGAAAGGCAGCCGGGCCTGGGAAGGCACACAGCCACCTTCTGACAGCTCTGCCTTCGGCCAGCGTGCAGGCAGCCGGGGCACCAGGAGCCTGCCCGGGTGGAAGCCGGGGTGCAGCCCCTTCTGCAGGGGACGCGAGGCTGCCTCTGCTCTAGCTCTCACCCAGCCACCAGAAACCCAGCGGAAAGGGGTGGAGACAGGAATGCTCTCTGAAACAGAAACCAGCCTGCCGCGTGCTGATGGAGTACGAGACACCTCGTCTTGCCAACGTACCTACCGACATCTCGTCAAATATCCCCATCTGAATTAATGGCATTTATTACTGCGTGGATCTTACTGCTCTGCCTGGTCAAAGGTGATAATGAAGGAGTGCATATCTGGCTTTTAACATACTGCGAAAAGATAAGTTTGGGAATAGCTTCTTTAGATGCCCTAAAGTTGTAATAAAGCAAAGGAAAATAAGCTCTCTGCTGAAGAGGAGACTCATTCACAAGCAAACAACTCTCTCTAAATACTGACCTAACAATTAATAGAATCTAGGTTTGACACAGATAAATCACCTGAAACAAGCCACACTCTGCTGTATTTCACATGTACTATTAATTTAATTTACAACACAGTAAAAGAAAAGTTTTATTCTATAATATGTATACGGCTCCCTACGCTTCATTTGAGCAATATGGAAATCAAAATCAAATAAAATTGAAACCACTTAATAAAATGTTGTGGGGTTTGGGGTTTTTTTCAGACATTATTTGAGAAGTTCCTAAAATTCCTCACTTCAAGTGCAAGTAAAAAGTATTTTCTAGATTACCAGAACAACATCCAACTGCATCCATCAGCAGCGCTTGCTCACAGTGACGAAGGCTAACCGTGGACTGGGCTGTGTTATTAAGTGCGTAGCCAGCGGGTCAAGGAAAGCGATTACTGTTGTGAGGCCACATCTGGAATACTGCATCCAGTTTTCCTCTCTCCCAGTATTGGAGCAAGGCCAGCAGAAAACCATTAGGATGCACAGGGGGCTGAAGGACATGCCATACAAGAAAAAAATTGAGGAAACTGGGTTTGTATAGGCTAGGAGGGGAAAAAAAAGGCAGGGGGTGGTAGACAGCATCTAATTGCTGGTTTAAGCTACATAAAGGGGGATAACAGAGAAAACTGATCCAGACTCTTCTCAGAGGTAAGAATTACAAAGGACAGGAGACGATGGTCACAAGCTGCAGCAAGGGAAACTGTCATGTTTTTAAGGGCAAAAGTTTCCACTGGGCAGTCGGTTAAACACTAGAACCAGAAGCTGCCCAGAGATGTTGTGGCATCTCCATCCCTGGAGATTTTGGAAATACTGAGTGGACAGATTGAGCAACTTGATCCAATTTTGACATCAGCCCTGCTTTGAGTAGGAGGTTGGACTATGTGACCTCAGGAAGTCTCTTTCAACCTACATTATTCTGTGAAATATTCCCCAGCAAGATGTCATAAAATTTTTTTATTATTTTATTAAACATCAGATTGATCAGTTAATTTCATTTCTAGATCACAGCTGAAAGCTATGACAAACCATCAACATAAAAAGCATTAAAAACATTACTATGTTGGCAAAGTATTAGTTTTCAACCTAAGCTGAGCTGTACACCTACTCACTTGGTAAGTATTAACTCTTCTGTGGGCTGTTGATCCCTACTCCCAAACAAGGAGCTCACTGAACTGACAAAGCCTGGTGTCCTACAAATACACACTTCTGCTCTTTAGAGTGCCAATAAATCCATCCGTGAAACTGGGGCATCTGTCGTGTCTCTTTGGGAGGGTCTGACTTCTCATACGTGACCTCCTGATGCAGTCTCTTCCTCAGTGGAGCAGCATATAGCATCTCTTCACTCTAGCAAAATACCTGTTTTTAAGAAACTTGCAGAGATTCTCCATCCTTAAGATTTCTACCATCTGTCAAGTTTGATGGAAGGCAGGCAACAGGTTCATGAATCATATGTAGAGGTACAGGAGACAGACTGATGCAACCACTTACAGATACTGTGAACATGTAAGCCTTATTTCCTCGATAAATCATGCTTAAAAAAATAACACAAGTTATCTCGATCTGTTTCCGTGGGCTGGACCATGCTATGTTAAGAAAATGTGTATTTATTTATAAAATGCAAGCGTCCCTGAGCTGCACTATTCAGCTGTTAAGCCAGTATCCCATTACTTTGGGCAGCCAGGAAGAGTTCCTACCTCTCATCTTCCATAAATCTCAAAAGACAGCTCTGATATGAACAGAGAGCGAGTAGCTGCTGTCCCGTCCCTGACGGCCGCACAGCTTGCTGACCACCAGCCGCATCACAGGGGAGAGCGGGAAAAGCAGCTCTAATCTCCTTTCGTGTTTTCACGTCAGGTTAAGCAAGCGCTAGGAGTCTGAGTGACTGAAGGGAAATGCTTACCTCGGCCTTCTCCCCGGAGGGAAGAAGCTGATAACTAGCCATCAGTTACATACCCCAATTCTCTACTCCGATCCTTGCACTAAGGAGGACCTATTAAGGTTGGCCAACTGGTATCAGCTCCCTCTTTCCCCTACCACACAGACCCGAATGTGTTGATTCCTGGCTATCAGCATCCATACCCAACCTGTGCTCCCTAAAAGCACATACAAACAGGGGCATGAATCTCTGTGCTTGCTCTGTCATTAAAAGGTACTCTCTCGAGATCAATGCAATAGTTAACAGAAAAAAAATTACAGGTTGCTTCTGATCCTTGCCACTAAGCAGTCTGCTCCAGATCACCAACCTGACCCTCGCAGAGGGATGCAAATGCTACCTTTTTGTGTAATGTCAGACCATCTTGAAAGAAAATATTACGCAACCATCAATCCCACCAAGTTTTCTATTTTCATCTTTTAATATAGATATCTACACCTTGCAAATCATTCTATTCCTTATTTTTCTGTTTCGAGCCTCTTCATGCATATACTTCTCAGATTTTCAATTTAAATGATCTGTCCTCTAAAGTAGGGCTCTTCCTTGAGACAGTAGAAAGGAGCAAAACTTTGAAAAAAATCTACTGCCAAATGTTTTAAATATTCTTTTCAGTATTACTCCAATGTTCATCTACTGACTACCTTAACTTCTCGTATCACTCTTCTATAGCACATCAGTAACACAAAGATGTCTTTGTAACAACCCCGTCAAATTCAGGCCAAGAAATGCAAGATTTGAGCTTCAAGATTGTTTTCTTCCAACTCCATTCATGTTCATTATTTATATGCAGTTATTTGCAGCAGTGCTAATACTTCACATACACATAAGCCTGATGACAAAAAGGACTTCCAAAAAATAGAATATCCCTATCACATTCCCATTCACCACTTCTTTCTAAAAAGATGACTTGTTTTGAACTGTCAAATGATCATCCTTGCCAAATTATCACGGACCAACTGGATGAAGAACAATTCACACTGGAAATTTAAAGCTCAACACGATCATATTTTTATCGCTGGTTTGGCGTGTTTAAAGTACAGCCTGTTAACAGATTGATTTCGGGTTTTTTGCAGAAAGAAGAAAAAAAAACCCACGCACATTTGGGAAGGAGGAGACAATCTCAGAAACCTTTCACACTTTTCTGTGTCTGAAAGGTAGTTCTGAAACTTCAGACTTGGTCTGAAATTCAGCCCCAGCTGACTCTGAGGTTGATAATCCCCTATCGCTAAGAGAAAGGGAAAGTCACATAAAGAACTTTGCACCAAAACCCCTCAAAAAAACTCCTAGGACAAAGAGAAGGGGAAGGAAAAAGAAAATAAACACAACATTTGCATATATTTGGATAAATTAATTCAGAGTAACAAACATGACTGTATGACTAAACTGCTCAAAGAATGTCCTGCAGTCCTAGAAAGTGCCGAGGATTTTGGCCAAAACTTGTTTTGCACTGTGGTCATCCCCTAGCTTTACATGCAGAAACACTGAAAACAAAAAATAGGTTAGAAAGGGACACCGACGTGGATATTCACTTACTGACCACTTCACCCCCAGCAACAAAATTTCCAAGTAAGATGCAAGCCTGTATCAAAGGATGAACGTTTTTGGCCCAGTTTAAACGGAGGACACTAAGGTGGGAGTTTGCCTGATAACATGCTGTTTCTGCTTATGAAGCTGAGAAAGTGCAACCACAACCTAGCAGCAAATATACTGCCCTGTTAAGTTTATTTTTACTCAAAACCTGATTATGTTAAAATGACTGCGCTAGGGAAAATAGTTAAATGCCTGTAAGGGTTTTCAAATCCAGATGAGAGAACATTCGCGTACAGTCCATTCACTCAACATCTTCCTGTATTTCCTGTGCTGTTATTTTATGTTGTGATCAATATTTCTCAAACATTATTCTCTCTGCTGCAAAACCAAAATGGAAGACTGACCATAACAGCGCTATCCTAAGAATACTTCATTTGCCCTTCTATTCAGCAATTTAATTAAAAGAATGTTATTGTTTTCAACTCCCTAATCCAGAAATATAAGGATTAGGAAAAACAAGGAAAAGAGTGAAGGATTTTAAGAGTTAAGTCACTTGTTTTCTGTATAACAAGCCTTATGGTACAATGCTTTTGTAAATAAGTAGCATCTTCCAAGTCATACACATTAGCTGTGGGTCTACAACAAAACCATCAGAGCCTGCTCTGCTTCCCTTCATTAAAGTGTACAAATTTAAATGGATTTTGCAGTTGCGGGAAACATCTCCATCTGCACACTCATAGCTCGCCCTCTACCCCGCCCCCCAAGGGAGAAGCTTCTGCAGATCCTCGCTGCATTAGCAATCAAAGCAAGATAAGAAACATGTAGCATTAAACTGCATAACCTATACCTCTGTTGATTGATACGTAACCGTATTTAATCATAAGAGCTTGTATGTTAGGCACTACGAAACATTACAGTTGCTATGGCATTTAACTACAAGAAGTGCATCCAACACTTTCCTTATCAAGTATACAATATAAACTCAGACTTTGCTCCCTGTCATTTCACACCTGATGCAGAAGAACAATAATTAAGAGCACAACATACCGAATTCAGTATTTCACATTTATAATTTCAGAGTAGAAAACACAGGCGCCAAGCGCGTATGTCAACTGAATGGGAGATTTGGATTTTTGGTCAGTAATTCTGTACAGCATTCACAGCAGACACAATGTATTAGAATGCGATTTTTAATAAAAGATAACCTTATATAGTTTTGGAGGGGAAACAGTTCCAGTATAGAACTTAATACCATACCATTTGGAGGGGCATGGAGTGGCCCCGTTTCCCCTGTATCTGCTCACTAGCACAGTGATGCCAAAAAAGGGCATCAACTGCCATCCTACTGCTTCTTGTAGTCTCTGATCTGTGGTGAAATATTCTAGCTTTAACACGTTGTCTGTTAAACACACTTTTAACGCCGCACTGACGTGAACCGGACTATACATGGCATACGTCTTGGAAGGACTATTCCCAAGTACCTTCCTAAATCACACTACAAGTGTAAACCAGTGCAGTTAGTACCAAGATTATCTGCACCAGTTTACTTGCCCTAGCTCAGATAATAAAGTACACCGTAATAAAATACAGCTTGTACCACAAGCTACCTTAACAAGCTTTGGACTGGACATGTTGCTGTGATTTCTAACACTAAAACAATAACAAGGTCATTTTTACACTGTAAACAGGATTTCTGATTTACATTTTGAAGGTCCTTCCCACAGCAAAAAAGCTGCAACTCAAAACTTTGTAAGAGAGGTTGATCTCCCTGCTAAGTTCAGGCCTAGATGAAAGCTTCCACCCTGAAATACAGGATGACTTCATCGTAACAGGCCAGCACAATTCAATGACTATATGCAAAAACCTATAGCTATGAAAATCTGTAACATACAGCTGAAGGCTGTGAAGAGCCTTTGCTGAGAAATGCACTAGTTTACTAGAAGATCAAGCATCAGGGAGAGAAATCAATGCTGATAAAGCTTTCATAAAGTCATAGCCTGTAAATTTCGTTTAGCACCTCTGGTCAAAAAACATGCTGAAGAAACAGCAGCAGTGCTGAAAACAAAGTTGACAAAATAATAACAAAAAAGTTTTTCATCTGCATCCCTTAAAGAATTTAAGTAGTAAGGGGGGTTTTTAACCTGTTTTACTAATAGGAGACAGAATAAGAAATCCCAAGTAAGGTCACTGAGCGCGTCAGATTTATAACCCGGTCAGTAGATATACCATCACACAGCATCATCCCAACTTGTTTAGATCGCTAAAAAAACCCATCTCACACTCTCAATCTGGTTAGTTTACATTTTCAGTATTCTGCAGTTCATTCATCTCGCTCTTTAAGATTGACATTAACCAAAGCAAACACACGATCGCTTTTCAGCGAGACTTAGTACAAGTCTTCATGATACAAAATAAGCAAGAGCTAGAACGGCCGAGGAGAACTTTCACCTGTATACATGTTAATTTAGACACTCATCTGGCAGGCTGTGCCGCACAGAGAGTCCGTCCTAAGAAAAGCCAGGTCGGGGCAGCAATTCGTATGCACGGATTCACTTTTTTTATCAACTGTGACCTCGGGGACACGCAGCCAGGTGAGCACAAAGAGAAACGCGGGGCTGCCAGCAGGATTTTACCACCTTTTCCCCCTTTCTGAACGTCTGCGATCACACTACAGAGACAGAGAAAATAAAGAGAGCGGCCAACTCCAGAGGCAGGGGCAGAAAATATTCAAGAAAATAAACGCACGACGGAAAGGAAACGAGGCGTTCGGCTGCACCCATCGATGGAGGAATTTGGGGGGGAAGACCATAAATTTAATGTAAAAAGGGATATAGAAAAACGCGTTCTAAAGATGCTACCAAATACAGATTATAACAAAGAAGGGTACCTGATTGGTATGGTAGATACATGCTACTGTCATCTTAGTCTTTGTTCTATTGTGACGTGTTGGGAAAAGATGCAGTATCCAAACAAGCTGGACTCCTCAGTGTTACTCTCTGTCAATATGATGTAGGTAAAGATTGAAAACGGAAAACATTCACTGCTCTTATGGGCTTGGCCGATTTCATGTTTCAAACATTTTGTGAGTATCATTTTAAAGTAGAAAAGTACTGCTTTCCTTACAGCTGCTTTTGTTTGAGTATACCTAGCAAAATAAAGGGGTTTGATACATTAGGTAGACAACTTAGTTCAGTTGAACTTGACCGATATTCCTGTTTGGTGTTGCAATAACTTTCTGTTACTTAGTAGATAACTTGGGGGGCAGGAGAGGGGGGGGGAAAAAACCCCAAAACTTCTTAATTAGTTTTCTTCCTTCCATAATGAAGTTAGTATTAACTTAGTTCTTAGTTAAGTTCTCCTGATGACTACTAGATGGCTTTCAATTTAAGCAGCCACAGCAAAATGTTTTAAAAGACTAACTGAACTGATCCAATAACTTGGTTGTTGTTAATAGGCAAACTGTGCTTTTTTCCATGAAAAGGAGTATGTCAGTACAGTGTTTATCAGGCTTTAGTAATTCTGCTGCCTCTGTTCTAAAGGTGAGAAACTATATCAAGGAGCATGGACCTCGTCAACGTTCTGCAAGGGAAAGCTGGAAGAGGAGTAACTACAGTTGTGCAAGTACCAGTGGCGTGAGTGGTGCCAGTGCCAGCAGCAGCAGTGCCAGCATGGTCAGCTCAGCAAGCAGCAGTGGTTCTAGCGTTGCTAACTCTGCTTCAAACTCGAGTGCCAACATGAGTCGAGCGCATAGTGATAGTAATTTGTCCACGAGCGCTGCAGAAAGAATCCGTGATTCAAAAGTAAAGTTTCTAATTACGTACATGTGTATTAACTGTCCAACTTGTTAACTTTGCTTATGTGATCTTAACTGGGATATTTGTACTGAATGAGCATGGTTAGTAACTGAGGATCTGCTGACGTTATCT
>WEKW01011371.1:16018-63768 GCA_013389905.1 Sula dactylatra
CCCCGCAGGCCCCGCTCCCGCCCCACAGCCAGGCAGAGCCGTGCGGGGCACGGGAGGAGCGAGCGGCTGCGGGGACAGAAAGGGCTTCCCGCGCGTTCGGGGCGCTGGCCCGAGACCCAGGAGGGCCGCACGCCGCCCTTGGCTACGCTACAACTGGCTGAAGTCATGCAGCGCAAGGGTACTGCGCGCGAAAGCCAAATTACAGTAACAAGGCCAAGTTTATTTCTGACATTTCTTAACTTCAGTGCGTAGTTTTGCAACCTCAAGTTAGCGTACTGTTTTCGTGTAGAGTTCTATTTTCCTGTTAGTTGTTCCCCAAATAAATGTAAATAAACTCAAGGCTTTGAATGGGAGGTGAAAACGGAGCTGACGATGGTTTGCATCGTGCCATGGTCGCTGCTTGCAACAGCATCTATCTTTTCTGTTTTCCTGCAAGGCTCAGTTTTCCTAAAATAGCTTTTGCTTGATCTGGAAGTTTGCAAAAGTTACGCACAAGGATCTGAACACCACTTCTGAGGTTTATTTTTCTGCAAGTCTCTGATGATCCTGACAAAAAGAATTAACCCCTGATGTGAAATCCTACTGCTACTTGCTGTAACTACTATTGCCACGGCTGCTTGAGATGTGCTGTGTCTTCTGTTCCTTTGAAAAGTCCTTCAAATACATACCTTTATACATCTGAGCATGCCAGTGTCTTCACAATAACACCCCTCCCAGTCTGTCAGAAGACCCCAGTGTGGAATCATCCAATCACCCCATGACTATCAAGGTTTTCTTCTTAGTAGTTGTTAGTTTTGTGTTCCTGTTTAGCAGCGCTCAGCCAGAAGCTGTTATACGACAATCCAGTTGCTCTCAGGTTCTCACTGGTTGTACTTTGCCCTCCTCTTTCTTTCAACATTCCTCGCTCAGCTCTGCTCTCTCCTGTTGGCGTTTTCACTATTGACATCTCTGCTGACAATCCTGCAGCTTCGTGTCTCTCTTTGCCTTGAAGGCATCCCTGCCAATGTACTCTCTGTCTTCCTTCTCTCAACTGCCAGAGGGTCGTTTCTGGCATCCCACCACCTTCTCTCACTACTTGCTGCAAACCAGCTTTCTTTGCCATTGACCGAACAATTGCAATTTTCCATAGCTGCTTCCAAATGCTGTACAATCTCCCGATTACAAGTTACATCCCCCAAAGCATCGGGCTTGCTGTTTGACCAGAAGTCAAGAGGGAAGAGTTTCTGGTTTCAGTTGCGCAGCCAGTTAGCCAAACTGCAGCCCGAGGACTCTCCTTTGACGCAGACCTACCCGGCAGGGTCTGGGCTTCAGGTGTGGCCCCAGCCTGGTTTGATGGAGTGAAAGCTGTCATGGATGACCGACATAACCTAATAAACTCCTCTCTGTATTTAACAGACATTAAACTGTACACCTTGTAGGTGGATAATGCTTCTGATGTATTTATTTTTACTTGTATATAATGCTTTCCTTTCCATGATGCGTTCTTCTGCATTTTTGAAACACGGCATTATTTTTCTCAGACATTTTAGACAGCAGTAAATGTGAATAAATGTTTAAATATTCTGAAACCAAATAAAATAATATTATTTAAAAGGTTCTCTTAACTCTAAAAAATGAAATTATGCTTACAGTTCTGATTACATACATAAATAAATCTGTCATCAGCAAATGCAAAACAAATGATTACAGAGACTCTAGCTTAAACACAACCTGTCATAGCAAATTTAATTAAAAACCAGTGTGTATCTCGATTATTTTCTACCTTCACCAGGATGTGTCTGATCAAAAAGGAAACCAACCAGGCAGACCAGGAAATTGTAGAAAGACGGTCAGCTACTTTGAGTGCTGTGTTCAAATACACATCTAATCCAATTAAACCCAACTAGGCGGTCAAAAGGCTGTGGCATGCTTTCCCAACAATTTCTCCTGTGATGGAACTTGGTGCATATATTTCAGCGAAGCACTGCGGTTACGGAGCTAGGCAGACCAGACAGAAGTGTTACCAATTGCTTTTCAACCAATTTAAATACACTGCCGTTGTTGGGTCTTTTACCTTAACAAGGTGACATTAAAGCCTCAATTCTGGAAAGAATGTAAGTGTGTTTTACGAGAATTATTAGTTCCATGATCAAAATAAAGGGTTATGTTGGGGGAAAAGAGGTGATACTTCCTAAAAATTGATAGCAGATAATGAAAAGCAGGAGGTAAAAAAAACCCCACCTTTTATTTCAAAAAGAAAGAAAAGCACTGCTAAGAAGAGTTTGTCCAAACAGAACCGCAGTGTCTTCAGTATGAAAGCTGTATTAGGAAACAGCTAAGCCGTACAGCCAGTCAGTTTAAATAAGCCATGGTTTGGACTATCTCCATCTTCATATCAAGTTCGGGAGTCACATGGATGAGTTCATCCTGCCATCAGGGTCTAGAAATTCTCCGTACTGTTATACATATCTACTTTAACCGTTAACTTCATGTTCTGAAAACAGGTCTCTTGAAAAGTAAATGTCATGCTGCAAAAGGCCCTGCAAGTCCCACACAAAACAGCATTATCAGGTTTAGGCAAGGGACAAACACTTCTGTCGCTGTCGTGCAGTGCCGCTCTTATTGGGGGTGGCGGGGATTTCAAATTTTTGTGCTAATTTAAAACTCCAGCTACATGTCCCAAAATCATCATTATTGTATTAGTTATATTATTTCTGTGGGGACATCGAAGACGTAGGTTTCTTGGTAGCTGCTGTAGGAGTGTGGCATTTGCTTTCAGAGTACCTCAGCATGACCCTGAACCTCCCCATCATCCCAACAAAATGCAGGTGTTAAGTATAGAAAACAATTTTCCCAGCATTATTTAAAAAGACCTCAAGGCTCTGTGCGGGGGTGACGGGAGAGTGAAATAAGACATGTAAGATGTTTTATAAAGATATATTTTAACTTCTAAGGCACTCAGGAACCATGGTGATGAATGTGACACAAACTTAAATTGCTTAGATATGAGCTCTGATCCACAGGGAACTATCCTAAGATTCATAAAGAGCATCAGATGCTAATAACTTCTAGTCAGTACCTACCTGGGCCTGATTTAACCGGTGACATGCAGCTGAAATGCCTTAAGACTGATTTTCATTCAAATGTCGGCCACTGCGTTGACAGTGTAAAGTGACCTCAGTGAAAACGAGGATCGCCGTGTAAGCTTATGCCATTGGGGAGTTAAAAACAGTCTTTCACCCAAATTGCTGGGCAACTGATGCCAAAGCAAATTTACCCTCCCCCCCCCCCCCATTTCCTTTTTTCCCCCATTCAGCATTCTGCCTGACTTTGCAGGAAGCTTATGGTGGCTTAGACACCATGGAGTTAAAACTAGTAAACAGATTGCTATGTTTGTTTTGTGCGTGCCAAGGGGAGCACAAAAGATTATTAATTGCAGAACTATACTGTCAGTAACAACCTTGATCTGGCACTGGGTATCGTTCTGTCACTGTCAGAATCTGTCACTGTTGTAGGAGATGTCTTGTATTACCTATCGTGTTCTTGTTCGATTTGCTGCTCACTAATATAGTTTGAAAACACAGTTGCAATTTCAAGTCATGTTTATGTTCCTTAGTTTTGTACAACTAGTTTACAATTATACTGTAAATATTTTAAGAGAGATCCATCTTCCAGCAACCTTAAAAGCTTATTATATAATTCTAACAATTTTAATTAATATACCGACATTTTGTTGCTGTCTTTATAAAATTAAGTTGCTTTTATTTTTCAGCTGCAACAGCAGCAGTATCCAGGCACTGTCCTGCACTTCAGTAATGGAAATTTCCCAGCCTCAAAGCACACTCTGTCTCAGTCAGCTGCAATAAAACTCTGAGTGATTTCAATATTGTTGTGTGCTTTACTTGTCCTCGGTTATCTGGAGCTTGTGTCTTTTGAAAACCAGCTACTCTGCATGAACTTGCTTCATCTTGCCCAAGACTTAAAATTCAGTAAACAAGCGGTAGCTGATAAGAGAATTGAACCACCAGATACAAAGTTATTTTACAGGACTGATAAAAAACCCCATACGTATAGTCAATATTTATACAGAATGTTACAGTGGCCTGTGAGGACGCCACTGAAGTCTGGTACATGAGCATTGTTTTCTTGTGCTGAAGCTTTGTGCGCTGGAAGGTTATTACGTTTGTACGAAAAGATTTAGCTGGTGTATAATATCAGTCTCTTCATCACTGTATTTCTGACACCATCGACTGCTAGGAATACAAGAAAATCCAAAAAAGGAGATAAGATTATTACAAAACCTCACAAGTCTAATGATTTACAAATACTAAATATGCAGGCTGTTTCCCCCACTTGTTCTCAGCTCAGCTGCAGGGAGGACAAGTGATGCCTCCAACGGAGGCAAAGAACACAGGAACGGGATTATTAGGGGTTTATGTTGTCCAGATACTGCAGTAACTCCGTTTTTAACACTTCTCATAGCTAAAAATTTAGGGAGCATTTGTGCTGAAGAGGTTGGCTGATGTGAGGGCAGAGGAGAAAGGATGATGAAGGAAAGAATAAAAGAGAATATAGAGGAGGGGGAAGAATGTAAAAATAAAAGGAAGATGAACAGTAGTGGGCATGAGCTGTGGGAACAGAAGGGTTATATTTGGAGGAGCGATATCCAGACCCCGCTACATCTGGCTTTGTGCAAGTGAAGCACTTGGCAGATGCGTAGGTCCCTTCACGGGGAACCAGTTTGGGGAACGGTGCCAGACCTTCTAAAGAGCGCACCAGGACTTGCTTTCGCATGACGTTCTTGTGAGCTGGGGCGATGTTCATCACAAATAAACATGTAGCTGATGATTTTGTGATGGCACAGGTACGTTTCCTCGTTGTCTCCTGTTACTCTGTGTAGTCTAAATGATGGGCAGTGGCTGAACAGGAGCAAGTGGTAGGGAACAGTACACTAATGGGATGCTGAGATTATCGCGTAGAAGTCACCAGGGTTCAAAATTCAGCCGGCATTGATACCCCATCACGCAACAAGCGCGTGGCAGCCTTTATGAGCAAGTTGGAGGCCACAGCACAGTTATTCTGACCATACGGTTCCACATACGAACCGTCACACTTAGCTTTCCTGTTGCTAGTCTTGGCAGATAACAAGACCTGACTGGAAGCCTTTTCTCCTTCGCTGGCCAGATCCTGGCCTCGCTGACACTGAACGACAGACCCGCAGAAGAGGCACCACCAGATTTATGGCCGAGGCACTTCAAGCACCTGCAGGGAAATCTGCATCTCTGCTCTCGACGCTGCACCTGGGCGGCGGGAGGGAAGGAGGGTTGTCAGTCTCTTCTCCGTGCACGTTGTTCAGACCGCTGACCTGAGAGCCAAAGAGGCTGTACAGCTTTTTTTAATAGATATAAGTCACAGACATCCCTTTCTACAGTCCAAAACTGATGAATCATCATTCATTTTTAAAACAACCATTTCTTTTGCAGTTTTGCATATCTATAGTAGATAAGAGCGTGCAGATGAGAGAGGTTTCCTGAAGGAAGTGGTGTCACAGCGTTTTGAAAAAAAAGAGCCAAGCTGTTGGAATCTGTGTTGCGTTACGGGGGTAATGCAATACCTCCGAGCGCTTCCTGTTTATCACAAGAGGTACAGTTTTCACCACATCTTAAAACTTTCAAGCATTTGTTAATAAACACTCCTAGAGAAAAAATAATATCTAAATATACAACTCCCTGTGGCATCTGTCATTCTAAACAGAAGGTTTTCATTACGTAGATCAGGGGACTATTTGTGTGAGAGAAGCGGATTTTGAGGGCCCCGGCCGCCTCCTGCTGAAGTCCATGTTGCATCTCTCGTTAGGTCATTGGACCCCGGCGTATGATTTTTCTTATATGTAAATATCAAGATGTTTGAATGAGCAAATGTAATTTTTACTATCAGCATTTGTCATTTTTGTAAACAACGTGGGTATACAGAGAATGAACATCTGCAGAATTACAGCACGGAGCCTTATAGGAAGATGGCAAAAGTAGGATTTGCTTCTAACAACAATAATCTGCAGGTGCTGAGGTACCTAATCAAATATACAAGTTGTGCAGATGTTCAGAGCAGTGCTGTCTCTCGCTGTGTGGCCGTGTTCTCACTTGACAGCTTTGTTCTCTCAATTAATTCTTCAGGATAAATTAACCTCGCCTGAAAACAGTAGAGCTGGGGAGCGGAAGGGCGCAGATTTTTCGACACCAGCAACCTTGATGGTGCAATTTGCACCCCCGCAGATAAGGTCTTTGGTAAGGAAATGCAAATTATTGAGTCGATTCAGGATGTTCTCGTGCTGGTAGCCAGGACTTGGCCTG
Organism: Sula dactylatra; assembly: GCA_013389905.1. Lineage (NCBI taxonomy): Eukaryota > Metazoa > Chordata > Aves > Suliformes > Sulidae > Sula > Sula dactylatra. The sequence continues at coordinate 22,348 of WEKW01011371.1, forward strand.
CAGCTGAGAGGCACACAGGGCGGCGGTCGGGGAGGAAATCCAAGGCTTCTGCCGATTCTGTAGGGCATAAGCACTTCGACAGGTAACTGTGCAACAACAGTGCAAAGACAGGCCTTGTGTCTCATAGAGCTTCGCCACCGAAGGAGGCTTGTTAAGCTCAGAGCAAGCTGTAAGGCTTATCCGTTTGCTCAGGCTTTCTGGGACAAACGGGGAGACCTGAACTGCAGTTTTGCGTGGTAACCCTGCCGCGGGGACATTCAAGATGGGTAACGACTGCACGCAAGTCTTACTTCTTTAACCGGCCATAACGTTTTAAACTCTGCCACAGAGACTGTTGTTATCAGTTAGACCAGGGAAGAGACCGAACTTCAGAAGGATGTTCCCTCTGGCCACCAGCACTAGATCGAGCTAAACTGAATTAATTATTAAGACATTTGTCGCTTTTTGGATTTTGAAAGTTTTAACAATGGGAAAATTATCTGGGTCACATTATCGTTGTCTTACCTGACACACGGTGGTTATTACTGCAGATATGCAGAGCCTAATGATAAGAGATGCCTTTTGCAACTGCAATACATCCGTTGTAATCAAGCGCCGCATGTATCTTACCACATTACTGAGTCTCTGGGTTTTGTACAAGTGACATAAAATTGTTGTGAGGATCTGTCAGCGTCCTGCGTCTCAACTAACTTCTCAATACGATGTCTCATTCCCCGCTGATGTTAACAGAGCCAAACTGAATCCCTGGCCTGGAAATCCTGAGAGAAAGACCAACAACAATTAAAAAGTATTTTTATTACAATAAAGGCTGCTTTTAAAAAGAAAAAAAAAAAAGAGCAAGAGAGAGAACACCGCTCTTTTTGAAGGATATGGCAAAGTATCTGTAGGATCATGCTCTGCATCCAATTTTACAGGTACCATTAATGGCAGGAGGGTAAGATTAAGTGATTACGCTCTGCCAAACAGTAAGTGCGGGAGAGCAGACGGCAGATGTCCAGCCACTTAGGCCTATGCCTTGCGCACCAGACCGTGGTATGGAAACGCGTGTGAATATTTAATTGTTATTCAACTACAAGTTGCCTGGATTTACGAGTCTGGGAAGCGCATATGCTGCAGCGAGAAGTGAGCGTTTATTAGCACAGTAGCTGCGCCGACCTTTCCCGCAGAGAGGCAAAGTGCCCCCGTCTACAGAAAACGGATTAAAAGGGGGCAGCGTACCACTCTCGTGTCCCATTTACCTTTGTGAAGTGCAGCTGGACAAATGCCAATATACGGATACAGCTTTTACTGCTGCTTGTCACAGCTAATAAAATTGCAGCAGCTGTCCTCTTATCAAATCCCAGTTAGGAGACGTGTGTACCTAAACAAGGGGCATAAACAGGACTCCTCCTTCAGGGACAGCTACGTGGATACGCAAGAACAAGCCCATTAAGAGCTGCATTAGGAAGGTGGGACCATTGCCCTGTATTCAAGCATTTTTCCGGTGCTTGTTGCAACAACCTTCTGCGGTCGCTCTGAACGTGTCCTCTTTCCTCCTTGGTTGCTCTTCCTCTGCTCTTGCCCACGACAACATCCTCCTGGGCTCCTGCAGTCCCATTCGTTCCCTTCTCTGCCGCGTGCATCGCCTCCCTTCGCCGATGCAGTCAGCCTCCCCGACCCGGCTGTGTTCATCTCGTGCCCTTTTGAGGGAAGCACCACTGCGGAGGTGAGGCGGGACATTAGGCGTAGGACAGCACCGAGGCATCCCCGGCACACCCCAAACAGCAGAAATGCGACCTCTGTACTTCTCCCACCCATTGCAGTTCCAGTCTCCATTCTCACAGTGTCCAACTTCTCCTCCTTTCCTGGGCTGGTAAATTTTTTGCTGAATTCATTTTCTTACAGTTTATCGAGCTGCATGAGCTCATCAAAGGGCCTGACAAGCACCAGCCCTGTACAAAGAGATCAGCAGGGCCGGGAGCAGAAGTGTCCTTTTTGATACCAGCAGTCCCTTAGATTTGGCTCCGCTGCCGGGTGATATCATTCCCTAAGCCTAGTTTCGTCTGTGAAGCAGGGAGGTTTGACTAGACTGGACTGCTGAGAAACCTTCAAGACACTTCTTTTGCCTTTGCCATCCTTCGCTGCACTTTCCTCTGCTCTGGAAAAACGCAGGAAAAAAATAATCATGAGGGCAGTTTTATAGTGACTTCCTTACCACCTCTTCTCTTCTCGTCCTCTTCCTCTCCTCTTTCTGCCATTTACCCCTCCAGAAATCTTTCTGCTGTAATTCCCTGTGCTCCTGGTGACCTTGTCCTACCATCTCACAAGCAGCGGTTGACCTCTAGAAGCGCACTCCTGATCCAGGATCTTTTTCCTTGCAAACGCACTGCACAAGCCAGACAGACAAACGCAGGCCTCCCTTCTCGGGACAAGCATGCAAAAAAAAAAAAAAAAGTATTACACAATGCACAAGACATGCGCGTTACTCACCAAAACAATCATGGGTATCCTAGTTCTGCAGCCCTGCCTCTCGGTGCTTGTTTCTCTCCAGTTATCGAACCCCTGCACCGAAGCCAGGACCCAACAACAACTGCGTACGTGCAAACCTAAAGCCTGCAACGGAGGGGGATTTTTCGTACAGCTATAGTAAGGATCAGAGGCGGCCCTACTGTGAAGGACAGAAGTATCTTGCTGTGTTTGTTTTGTGATGTGGCACGATCATTTATACTGTTGAATTAATAAAAACGACAAGATAGAAGCTTTCCAAGTGGAACCCATTGGTAACTGTCGTTCATTGCTCTATTGTTATTCCACGTACGATAGGAAGTGCGCGTTATCTGGTGAATCAGGACATAAGAAACAAATAAATGCCTTTATAGTGTAAGGAAAAAAAAAACCTTTCTAGAAATACTGTAGAAACATTCACATCCTCTATTTCTGTCCTTTATAAAAGGCAGCTTGTGTCTTATTACCATCAAGGAAAAAGTAAACAAACATAATTTAATCAGTTCTGTCTTTCGTTGATTTGCATCAGCAAGAATAAAAGACAAAGGCAGAATGGAAAACAGCAGCTTTGTGCTAAAAGTTTGAATGCACAAAATACTTCTTTCTCCAGCTGTCAAACATTAAAAAACACTATGCATACCAGTAATAATAAAAGTGTCAAACAGTTGACCACAATGGGAATCACAATGCTTCATTAAAAGCTCTAAAGCGGAGCAGAAAAGCTTCCAGCCATTAGTTAAACAGAACTAAATGCTAAGATACTTTCAAAAAGTGTCAGAAGATGCTTTCATCTAGTCTCGTCAGTCAGATAAATATCTCCTTGCTTATCTCGGCCCGTCTCGGAGCTCGCACCGACTCAGCAGCAGCAGCTGTACCTGCCATTTGCTTTCCTGGGACTGGGGCATCTCGCAGCAAAACAGAAAAGGTTAATGTCCTTTCCAGTGATCAGGCCTTCATTCCATGTGGAGCAGGGATATAATCAGGGATTTTGTATTTACATATGTAATTATGTATTATTTGGAGGACCTAACCTATTTGTTCAGCTGACAGGCGACGTTGTGATAAGGAATTTCAGCAGACAGAATATTTATAGACCCTTTATCTCTATGTACAATCAGAACTAAAATGTCAAACAATACCCCGAATGAAGGGTTGTTTCAGTTCAACTTTTCTCCATTGTTGCTTTTCCCTTTTTTTTTTTCCTCCCTCTGTCTGGTTACTGCCTAAAACTTGGCAGTGAGAAAAAAAGGGAATGTGACTCACACTGACAACTTCATGTGCTGTAAGAGACCTCGGTAATTGCTCTAACCCACTTACCGGAAAGCTACCCCTCCTCTTTCTCTCTTCCTCCACCCTTAGATAGTCAGAGGCCATATTTGTAACAGGAGCAGTCTGGCCGATCTCGGAGGTCGTGCCGGCGCTTACGGAGTAACCAGGCCTCTTTCTTTTCACTTTTCTTCCTCTGGATTCAAGTCGGCCCCTCACAAGAGCTTAAAGCAGCGTCAGTTGAAGGGGCGGCTTCCTGGCGCGATTCCTCACGAACCCGATAACCGGGGTTTCCGAAGGACTCGCGGCTCAGGCGCGACAGGGCTCAAGCGGCTGCTCCCACGGCGGGCACCAGCTTGGCAGCCTCCAGCACAAAGCTCCCGAGCGCTCGAACCACTGTCGCCTTCCCCTTTCCTTACGGGGTGGGGGCAGGGGGCGGTAAATAGGAACGGGAGAAGAACCAGCACAGATGCCTGTGCAGCACTCTACCAAAATATATTTTCATTTTTAATTACATAATCAACATAATGAGAGTGGCATTCGTAGTGAGGGGGCAGAACAGATGGCAGAGACTTCGTTTTCAGCAAGACATTAATTAACAACAACTCTGGTTTCTGCTAGAAAAGGGGGTTTGTTCTGCTCCAGCGGGGTTAGGACGGGTGCTTACTACATAGGATGAAACTCGGTTTTCAAACACGGAATTGTTATCTTTGTATTTCCCCCCCACCCAAACCCCTGTTGAAATTTCCAGGATACTCTCTAAAACACAGCAACATCCTACATGCAAAGCCTTATTAAAAACCAGCCCAAGTCTGGGTCCTAGCAGTAGCTTGGGATTCTCCTTGCAAATACTTCTGAATGCTCTGTGGACGTATAAATACAAAAAGAAAAGGGAAGAGTTAATACGATTAAGTGAGGGCACTTTGTGCAACTTAAACTGCAGCCGAGGCTTGTGGAACATAGAGCAGCTTCACAGAGACACAGGTGAAGTTAAAGCTTCCTTAGATGCTCTACAAGAAGTTCCCTCTCCTCCTTCCTCTGTCCCGCACGCTTGGACTCAACATCTTCAGCACACTGATGCAGCTCGGAAGGAGCTACCCCAAGGGGGACCGAAGCAGAAAGTAGCTATGAAAGATATTTATTAAAACCACGGGGAGAGAATACATCACCCAGACACAACAAACAGGGAAACAGCACATGCAGCCGAGAAGCCTAGCCTCTATTTTTCGTCTGATAAGCTGTCTGGACGCAGCCAGGCACACGGAACAGCCCACGAGGCCCCAGCTCTCCCCTCCCTGTGCTGCCAGGTGACGCGACATCGCTTGTTCCTGCTTTGCGCTCAGCGTCCGACGCTCTCCGAGTCACACGCCCGAGTCCTGCAGAGGCCTGTGGGCCACATTCCTCCGGGGATTACATCCATCCCCAGCAGGAGAGAGGGAAGAGATGCAGGCCAAAAGGGATGGGCAGGCAGTGGGGAGGGAGAGGCAGGAGCTGTGCTCTGGAGAGCGTCGGGATGAAGATAGGCAGGAGCCGGCGGACAGCGCGGCAGGGAAGGGAGAGGAGAAGCAGTCAGGCGCTATAACAATACGATATAAAACAGGGCAACAGGGCATCTCGATTCATCCGCCGCAGAGCTTGGAAATGAACCCATTATTCCCCCGTGTGCTGCCAGCAAATCTCTTAACAGCTGACAAGAAACGTCTCTGCCCATTCTAGCGACATGCACATCTAGAAAGGATGCTTTTCCATTACTCCCACTTACTCCGTGCAGGCAGTAAGATGGTTGTGGGTCTGTGCTGTAAGCTGAAAATCACACCCTTACCCGTTACCCAGCGGGAGTGAATGATATGATGGCAGATGATTTTTTTCTTTTATTTTCTTTCAATGTGCGTGTTAAAAGCATAGTTGGGATGGAGTTAAAAATTACATTCCAAGAATATTGCGGTTATGAAGTGCAACACTAAAAAAATGAGTATATGCCTGTACTAAGAATGTCTGTTCCACCTCTCAGCAGCTAATACAATTCAAAGAGCAGGTCAGGCTCCCGTGCCATATCGCTCTCAGCATAAGAAAGCGCATCCTGACATCGTTATTCCGAGCACAACTAACCTGCGGAATTGCACACGACTTGGGCCTCCACCAGTTCACGTTGTGTTAAACCAGAAACGGGCCACAGAGAGGAACTCAGTAACTTGCAAACATCAGGTGGCAGAGGCTCTCTGCAGGATGACTTTTAGGAGAAGTGCCAGATACCACCAAAACTGTGCTTAGGAGGTGCAAAGTAGAGGAAAGAAAAGAACACCAAAAAAATTATATTCTGCTTGGCCTGTCCTCCATCGCAGGGGGCAAGAGGGAGATGTGAGAATCAACAGAACTGCGTTTGTCCTTACGGCTACTTCACTGGGAGGAGAGATGGGAGACTGAAAACCCTTTGCAGATATTACCTTTAAAAACATGAAGTCGCCACAACCAGAAGTTAACTCTTCAAGCAAAACCGAAAAGAAAAGCAACCAACAGATGCACAGACAAGCACTGACTTCAGTGGAGCTGCAAAGCTGAATTTGGCTTGAATTCTGTGAAGTACTTTCAAAGCAGGAGCATACTGCATACAAATGAGCGTTAAATAATTCGCATCGTTAAGAGAGCTCTGAGCAGCTCATCTGGACTTTGAAAAAAGCTAAAGCAAATGTACATTGTTTGAATACCGTTAGGGACAGTCACTAACCAGCATTAAGACATCTACAGTATTGACACTTAGTGCTGTAACGAGAGAGCCATCCTCCTTTCCAGGTTATTTTCTTTATTGATTCGTAGAATTTCTTATACACAAGCTTTGGAGAGCCACAGAGCTCAGCAATTCACGTAGGAATACCCACTGAAGAACCACACAATTACTTCTTTTAATTTTGGTTTTTAGAGACGTGGTCCTGTTTGTTTGGCGTAGATACCGTAGACAATTTAAACGCTGATGTATATGAAAGAAGCAAAAGCATCAATGGGTAAATGGACTTATCCAGGCTGACACAGAAGGACGCAATGGACGGAAACAGACTGCAGGGTCTGGATGCTGCGTTTCCTGGTTTAACCATTTCACTCCATCAGCTCGAAGCACAGCTGCTGCTCTGGCACTAGGATAAACTGTGGCCTCGTACCATACCTCAAATGCTTGAAAACCTGTTTCAGAAGTAGCAGGGACAGCACAGAACAAGTCAGGTGAAGAAAGCAAGTTGTGCAAAGGACCAAAGGTACAATATAGTTTAATATGGTTGAAGGTATTCAAGTGCCAGAGCTGCAGGAGCTGACGAGTGATGGAATATTGAGAACTAAATATGTGCAGCAAAGTGCATAGGGGGAGGCAGGGGCAGGCAACAGCCTACAGGCAGTTGGAGGGGAGCTGGAAGGAATCTCTAATGAAGGCAGAAATCGTTCTGGGTGACTCAGAATATTGGTATTCACAAAGAGAATTGAGAACAGGCAAAAATAAATAAAGCTGAAAGCAAAACCCAAAGGCCAAATCCCTCTCAATAGCCAGAACACTGATATAATCTGAGCAACCAAACAACAGGTCCTTGTGAAAAACCTCTCCCAGGCTGCTTCCTGCACACCAGCCTCTCTCCGCGGCTGGCGATGGCTGCGAGCAGCTCTCGCTGCCCAAGCCAGGGAGCTTTGCAGGCTGCTGTTGTACCGACACCATTCTCGCAAAACGCAGCCCCGGTGGTCTCCCCTCCACGCACCCAGCCCTCGGCTTCCCCGTGACATCTCAACTAGCGCATTGTGTAACTTCACAAACTTCCCTTGAGCCCTCAGCAGCTCGGCTCAGCTTTCATTAGCTGCCAGCCTCTGTACAAGTCACAGGCACACGCATCGGTCACTGACAGATGCCAAGTCGCAGTAGTTCTATTTATGAGTGGATTTATGCTAGCCAGCTTCCAGAGCCTGTTGCTATCAGCCCAAAATGTATGCAGGCAGCGTTTAACTAAAAACACAAGTTCTACTACAGTGAAGCCTGAAAAACAGATTAGTTTCCATTTTTTATATAAGTGTGATGGCTTTTTGCCTTTTTTAATTTTTCATTGAAGAGTAGTCAAAGAAGTTACAGTTACATATAATGGAACTGAGATCAGCGAGACTGAAGAGCTGGAGAGACTTCCTGAGAGGGAGATCTCTTAGTCAATGGATTAGTCTCCCAGAGGAGGCATTGGGAGCACAAGGAGTGCTTTAGCAGAGCCAGTGTGAAGTGCTCCAAGTGATGCAGCCAACTCCTCGAGGATTGCCATGAGACACACGGCCTTCAGCAACGCAGGACGCCTGCCATTAGCCTGCTAATGCACGTCCTGGCTTGGCCGACTGCTGTTCGGGAATAGCTCATCGACTTAAAATTTCATTAACAAGAAAATATTAGAAGACAATTTTCTGAGTGTAGGGGCAGGCCTTTGCTACATCTTCCCGTTACAAAAGGTGATCATTAGTAGGGGGAAGAAATGAACAGTTTTCATTAGTATTTGTACTGGGATTTATTCATTAACCTTTCCTTAAACTACTTCAAACTAAAAAATACTAAATTGCTTGGATCCCCTCTCTGTCTCTTTTACCCTGCAGAAAACAGCCACTTTCCAGTCTCTTGCATTGCCACTTCCAATCCCTACCGTTACCAAACAAATAAAAATGTAAAAGGCGCCAGTTACAAAGGGGTTTAAAAGATTGGGAATACAGATCCATAATTTCTTTACCTTAGAAAGCAGACAAAACCAAGACACAAACTGAGATGCTAAAATGAAGGCAAAAAACCAGCCCTATACAAATTTCCAGGAGGAAAAAACATTATGGGGGGAAAAAATTAAATTATCTTTCAAAGGTTTTAATTTCAGTCCAAAATGAAGCACTTGAGATGCTTTCCTCATAATCCCCTGGTTCGTGTACGCTGCACTGTACAGCAGGAACGTTGTTTCAATGGCTCAGCCAGTAACTTCCGAACACGCTGGACTTAGACTTTAAGTGTAACCTTAATACTGGATGTCTAGGGTTTGACGTTTCCTTCAGCGTCCCCATCGGTCACCAGTGCCGGCAACCAGCTTCAGATCTGTAGTAAGAGGAAGGTCTGTCCACGATTGATTTGATATTTCTAACACTTTGAAGACATGAAAATCCAAAGAAGGGTGGGACAAAGGGGGGGAGGTTTACCTCTTGTTTTTCGAAGCAGACTCCCCAACGCAACAACAAAGCCTGCCTACGCTGTTGAACGTGAGCTTTGCCTCAAACGCAACGTTTCGTTTCTTCAGGAAGATACGAGACTTCAGGTGACTGATACGATAGACGGGGAATTGGCAGAGCCACTCCAGCGCCTAACTCATCCCCCCACCTCGAGTCCCTCAGCAGCAGGGGCTCAACAGGGGCAGCGCTAAAGCAGCTGTGCTCCAGGGCGCCTTTTGAGAGCCAACACTAAGGACACGGTACCTTTAAAGACCAGTTACATTCGGCCAGTTCAGTCTGGCAGGGAAAACCCTTGACACGTGTCCACGCTTCACCCCGGGCCGGTCGTTCCAGCTGCTGAACAGTTGTGCGGAATTAGCTGCACCGACAGAAAGCAATTGGGTGAAACACCTGATGTCAGCGGCCCAACTCGCGTTACCTGCGCCTGTCTGTAACCCAGCAATTAGATCCATCGTTAGCAGCTTGGCTTAATTATAACTTAGAACTTCTTCAAGCATAGACTTCGCACAAGATTTTAAATTACTATAATTAATTATACAGAAAGCCTGAAGTGTCTTCTGGTCCATTGCTAAAAGTGTTTTTCCTTTCCCCACACCGACACCAGAACTTGGTTTCATAAAGGAACTGGGCTGTAGATGAAACGAGGGGCATCTCTTACAGCCTGACAGACACGCAGAGAAATACTTTTATGTCTTATATAAAGAGAAACAAAGCTTCAGATATTTTTTAATATCTAAGAGATGCAAAAAGGAATATTACTCTAACCTGCACTTGTTTAGTCCCACTCTTTACGTGAGTGGCTCCTCTCCCGCCTCCTGTTTAAAAGGGGTTTTGCGCTCTCCCCGAATTACTGCCGCTGGCCATTCCCATGGATCCGGTGCTGGACAGCTGTACCCCAGCCTGAACCAGCTACCTGGATTTTAACCAGTAAAAAGCAAAACACAGAATTAGTGCCAGAAACACTGCAACTTCTTAAAAGATACGGACAAGGAAGGGAGGTTTTATCATGCAAAGAAACTGTTCCCACTCAGCTTTGCAGCACCCACCTGCACGATGAAAATATTAGGGGAATGCCACGGCACGCAGAGGGCTCTTCCGAACAGCTCGTGGCGATGGGCAACATCACGTAGCTTTTCCTGTTGGTTTTTGGTTTGCTTTGGCCAAAGGAAAGAGGGAGCCCTCTAGGGGCAGAAACACAAAGCCCTAAAGGACTGCTCAGGCACCTGCAGAACAACTTGCCTTTCCGAACCGAGCCCCTCCTGCCTCACCTGGAGATGGGAGCAGCTTCCCACCAGGGCGCAGGAGGCGAAGGTCTACGCAGAAAAATCAGGCTGGGTAGAAGGAGGTCGGTCACAGGCTCCTTCCTGGAAGCGCTTAACTCTACAGCCTGGAACACGATGGGGGAAGTCAGTCTCCCTTCTGCGGTTTGTGCGACCTTTTTCAGGGAAAACAGAACCTCACCAAACTGCCGACTGAAGTACTGTAGCTAGTCTGCCCCACCACAACATCGCGAGAATTTTTTCTTTTAGGCCATGCAAAGGACTTGTTTTTGCCTTACTCTATGCCTCAAGCATACAGTGAACTCTTGTATAAAACGAGCAGGTTTATGTTTGTCAAGGCATGTTCAAAATATTTCTTTCCACGAGCTACTTCTATTTGGAGGCTAGATAACAGCTGCACCATTTAAACATTTAAATATTTTCTCATTCTAATGAGAACTTAAGATTCGTTCCAAACAGCTCAACACAACAACATGAGAATGTGGCAAACCCAAACTTCAAAACATTTTAACTCAAAGTAAAAAAAAAAAACAAAAAAAACCACCCAAAAAAACCCCCCCAAAAAACCCAAACAAAAACCAAAATGCAGGTACCAAAAAGCATCTAACAAGACATCAAGAATTAGCTGTAATGCAACAGGTAACAGATTTTGTTAGATATCTAAAACAGAAAAGTTCAAGAACAGCATAACACTGAAAAAACAAGGCTTTTTTATATAAGGGATGTTGACTGCAAGACATCTGCAGTTACATACGCAAAACCGCATTATCAGTTTGGTGAAACAGGTAAATACCCATTACAGTCTCTACACATCATTTACAAGCAACTTTCTGCATGACATATTCAAGGTTATGCTTGATTTCTTAAAAAAAAAAATTAGAGATGGTAACATGGAAGCCTGTGATCTGCATTAGTGTTACTTGAATAGCAAACTTGATCTAGATGCAGGAAATGTTTTGTCTGGCCCTCGAGAAAGAGCAGAGACACATGTGAAGTCTCTGTTACTAGAGGAGAGCCCGTATTTCTTAAAAGTTCTAGTCTCTGAAGAAGCACTTCTGCTCGCTCCATTTCCCAGGTGTAGAGGACAGGCATTTCCAGACTGATCTGGTAGAGCCAAAGAATTAATTTCTGCATAGCAACCCCCAGTAAAGCTTCCCAGAGATCCTGGACGAAACCAGCAAATACTGGTCAAGGTAAACTGAGCAGCTCTGCAAGAATTAAGTAGCCCTCATTTGTGTTTCAACAGTCCCTAATTCAGGCTGAAAAAGAAACATCTGCCTCATCACCACTGTTGTTTCATTACTTTCTACAGTCTGGGAAATAAGTGGCTGCAGATTTTACAGCACATTGTCCACAAAGAAACATGTATCAGCTGTGGGTGGTTAAACAGGACATGGAGACTTGTTATCCCTTGCTCAAACAATTGAGGTGGATAATGCTTCTGTGTCATGAACCCATCAATGGCATCCAAGTTTAGCTTCATGTAGCTTTAAATCAAAGTTTTACTTTCATTTCCATGGGCTTATTGATTGCTTCTTGCTCAAACCCACCAGCAACAGGGACTGCAGATGACTGGTATCACAGAGCAGAAGGCTGGCTCTGAGCCCCATGCTGAACACATGGTCTACTGAAGATCTGCTAGATGAAAAAGAAAACACTCACGAGTAAGATAGCACAGCCAGCAAGAATCAGCAATGGCTGGATTTCACCTCCTACTAATCAGAAGGAGACGGTAAAGCCAATGTTGGGCACCAGCAAGGAGAGAGAATAGTCATGTCCAGTCCTGTTCTCAACTGCAGCTGGAAGGGGCTCAGACCTACAGGAAGACGGCACCCGGTGTTAGGAAGTACCAAAGGTGCCTACAAGACACCAGAGTGATTTTGTTCAGCTCTGCGTCGTTATCAGCAAAGAGTAGCTGTAGTTGCCCTTGGCTTGTGGAGTTACCTGGATGATGGATTCCCACAGCTGCTTTACGTAACCCTGAAAGAACAGCAGCAGTTACCTGTTGCTTATGCTCCCTGGTGAGCCAAGGGAATCACAGCCTGGGAAACTGCTGCTAAACCCAGTCAAGTGAATCGCCAGCCTACACTTCTCTCAGAATTTGCTACTTTTCTAGAGATTATTACAAGTGAATTTTCACCCCTGGAATTCTTACTGTTAAAAAAACAAACCCAAACCAACAGAACACTTAGAACCATGAAATGGAAGATATTTTCAAGAGGTTGGAGGTTTGATCTGAAGTAGGTTCAAGTGTGCCCACAGTATCTTGAACAGAATCTACCTGATGACTGATTATAGATACCCTTATTTTTGTATTTCACAAAATACCTTACCTGCTTCCCTCTGATGCAGCACCCTGGGCTCTTATTAGAGTTTTATTTTTCTTCTTGACTGGGATAGATACAATAGCGTTTAGACAAACTGCCTAAAAGACTACATCTCTCAGATCCCCAAGACTGTTAAAGCTTGCTTTTTGTCGAGTCTCCCATCTCTGTCCTGCTTTCCTTACATCTTCCGTTCTTGAGGATACGAACGCCAGCACTTCAGAAACAATCACACAGATTAGCTTAGCTTCCAAGCCATACTTATATTTTGGAAGTGAACATCCTTCTCGAAACTTCCTCTGTGTTCTGTAGTAAATTAACCCTGATGTACTGCCCATCCTTCCATTTCAGCGGTTGAAGACCACTTCTTTAACAGGTATCCAAGTAAACAACAAATTGTCACAATCTCTGCTGCAGCAGGGTCTTTGAGATCATTATCCCAGTACTGTAAGACACAGCACGCCAAACTTAACCTGCATTGTTACTGCTGTTAGCTGGTAAAAAGAATGAAAGAAAACTTAGATCAAATCAGTGAATTAGAGGTACACAGTCCATGTCTAAGACTGTTTTAGTGACATCATCTTTCCAAGTAAGCATCCTCTGTGATCCCAGTCCCAAGGATTGTTTCCTTCTAGTGCTTCCACTGGTCTCTTTTCCCAGAAAGGCTTATGGAAGAAGGTAAGGTTTGGCGACAGAGTAACCACCCAAGACATGCAGTATGACCACTGCAGATCCAGCTACTTGAGGTATTAGAATGAAAAATACGTTTAAGAAACAAACAATGCTTCAAATCACTATACTTTATTAATACTTCAGAAACATCAGATCCTACAGGGGAGAGTTCTCATCCCCACCTGTTTCCAGTCGCTGCTTTGAAACAACTTCTTGCAATATGGAAATAGATACATGAGGCACTGTGTGAATACAAAAGTGACAATACAAAAAAAGCCCAACAATTAAACCTCATGCAATACATACATACATATATATATAAAAAATATGGTAATGTAGCATAATACACACGAGCACTATTAGAACAATCCATGTGAATGAAGGTACAATATGCATAGCATTTAATGATCAATGACAACAGGTTTCTGACCTGTGCACAAAACCAGTCAGCTTAAATAAGAGTTTTAAGAAACTAAATAACTGGTTAAGCCACAGCTTACAAAACCTGCTGTACTGCAGCTTTTCTGCTCAGGGTCACAAGTGCAGATTAGCATACAAAATAAATAAGGACTACGATTCTACAACACTTGGCTAACAGCTCCTATTTCAAAGTCACTGGCCCTCTTACTTTCATTCAAGGTTCATTAGCCAACACAGTGGCAAGAAATGTGCCTAAAGCAACAGTTCTGCTCTTGTACTATTTTAATACTGATAAGAACACATGTTTTTAAGTCAGCAGGAGTAGTTACGGAGGTCTAACTTACCACGAAATAAGCACAGGATTGAAGGTATCGTACAGAGCAGACACTGAAGAATTACACCGACGGAGAGGTTGGTTAGCCACGTGGTATGCTGCAGCTACCAACCTGTCTGCTCAACTAGGGCAAGAAAGAGAACTGAAGAGGTGAAGAAAGTTAGAAAGGTTTTTTCCCCACTCTAAACAGTGCAAACGTTTGAAAACACAAACTATCTGCAGGAACGGGGAAATGCAGAGACAAGAATATTTCTGAAGCCCTGTATTCAGGATGAGAGCGACTGTTACCTGAAATACGCTTAAGTATTCGTAGGGAATAACATGCAAGTATCAGGATTTTCTTCTTACACCTCCAGTACTGGTCAATGGCCAAGACAACAGTTGCTGTAGTCTCTTATCTTCCTAGGTGACATGGTACTCTCTACACTCTTGGTGTTGCAGGCCTCCAAAGATCAGACCACATTCACTATGAACACAGATGAAATTCAAATTTTAAAGTGTCGACTAAACTGACTTAACAGCCAAGAGAGTTTACAGTCCAAGAAGCCACATTTTGGGGAGGGGAGCTGACAATATGAAAGGACACGAAGGATAGAAGAAAGAGAAAACTGGGAAGAGAATAAGGAGAGGACAGAGCAGGACTGACTTACAGAAGAGGAAGTTAAAAGTAGTTCAAGTTAAAACTTTATATTGGCCTTTTTTTGCCAGTATAAAGTTTTAACCCCCAACAAAACTAACATCTTGCTATTATTAAACACACTGAAAGAAAAAAAGAAAAAAAAAAGAAAGCAGCATGAATCATCCAGTATTAAGCAGAATGGCTTTTAACAAAGTTAGAAAGGACAACATGAAAAGAGGAAGTCATAGTATGTAATTGCCCTGAGAAGGTCCCTGTAGGATCTCTCTAGATTCCTAGCTATCATCTCTTTAACCTTAGACGTCCAAAAGGAACCACCATCCTTAGATAAAAGGATAAATACTTCCTGCAGGGAGCGATGGTCACACCTTCCAGCTCCATTTGCCAAAGCGACAAACCTTCCACATGCCTCATGTATTGCCGTTCAAACGATAATAAACTTCAAGTGATCTGCTAGATCAGGAAAGGCTGATGAAGTTCCTGTGCATGGAAATCCAGGGCCATTTCATCATTAATAAGTTCAGTACTTGCTATATTAATATCTCCTGGAAATTAGTAATCAGGCTTCATAGCTGAGAGAAAATTCAACAATCATAATCTAACTAGTCACAAAGCCCAGATACATTCAGCTCCTTAGAAAGTTAAATATATTTTCTCTCTTCAGACTAAAAAAGCACATATCAACAAGACATGAAACCCTGACTGAGAGGAGTTTGTTAACAAAATAGAGCAGACGTTACAAAGCAGCCAAATTCATTTGCTTAAAACAGTGTTTTAAGCTGACAGTGCACTGCCAACTCTTCTAGGTTGCTTTTTTTTATTCCATTGTTTGCATTCCAAGAAGCTTGAAAACATTTCTTTTCCTATTGATTTTGTCCTCTTTTGTTTGACAAAAGCTGCATCTTGCTAAATTTTCTACGCTGCCAACACAGCTGTCTTTTGTGTACTTTTGTGTGCACCAGCAGCAGCACGCCCAGCTCGGAACCACATTGAACTAGCAACACCGACCAGCTTGTGGGGAAGGCTTGTGAGTGCTCAGGCTCTGATGGGTCACCCCAAAATAAAGGTTTACGTGATCCTCTGTCAGAGTTTGGTTTCCTATTCTGTTCAGAGATAAGGTTATCACAAGAGCCTCCCAGTTCGTTTTAAGGTAGTATTTGAAACAGTGTCTATGACAGATACGTGTCCAGGTCCAGACACTCCCTCATGTCTCCACTGGATTACTTTTCAGCTGACATGACTGGTATCAATAGAAATAACGCTATCTAAAGTAAAATCCAATAAATATATTAAAAACAAGCAAAACATGCACAAAGTGGCCGGCTTCGCTCTTAGAGCTGTCAATGCTGTAAAAATACTCAGCAGGGCTGGCTCTTTTAGTGGCTCGATTTAGGACAAGCCTCTTGGGTTTGGTGCTGTCAGTTTTAAAGGCTATGACTAGCTTGGCAGAAAACCCATCGCTTTCCAGCCCAACTAGTCAAATGCAATCAGACCTGCTACAAACGTGTTCAGAGAGAATGCATAACTCAGTGTAGACTGGGACTCATTTGAAAGCTCATTTTTCTCCCTCTCCAACCCTTCCTGAACAACATTTTGTCCGTCAGGAATTGTTTGCTTCTCAAAAAGAGGGAATGGACCACTAGTTCCTAGTAGGATTTTGTCTGATGGCACAGGTCCAATTGTAAAAGGGACAGTAATAGAACTAAGCAGGGAAATTTAATTCAGGCTTAACTAGAGCTAAACTATATATGAATCGTCTGCAATCTGCTCTGTTGTGGCTAACGTCCCCCCACCTTCTCCCTAGAGCATTTGCTCGGGACTTCAGTACTGTAGGAACAGAAACACACCACGTCTGGTGCTGTGCATTAAGTACCCGCATCCACAAGAATACGAGTAATTTAACCAACGGAGTCTCACTCACACGAAGAGTGGAGCTGCAATCTGAATTCAGACTTTAAGCAGCTCAACTGTCTATGCCCTTTACAGACTGAGGGTATTTGCTGGTTACCGTTTGTGCAGCGCCATTTAGAAATACCTGTGCTCCTCAGCCACTGGTTTTGGACGCACCTTTTTGATAGCTCCTGAAGGACTGCCTGGGAGGGAAGTTTCAACCCCAAACAACTGCTTTAAGCTATCAACTGAAAATGGGTTTTCCAGTGCAGACAGCCAACTTATCTCCAGAACTCAGAAAGCAAGAGAAGCACTTTTCCCAACATCCAACAAAAAAATGGAAATTTTAGTGGCTTTTCATGACAGAAAGCTAATAGCACTGGAAATGCTTTTAAAAAGAGCAGTATCTCATCTGACTCTGAATTCAGATAAGTGTCTATTAAATGCTATTAAAGTCATCGCTGTGATTAACACTATTCAACTGCCAACTCTGCTGTAACCACTCCGTGCCCAATTACTCATCGCAGGAGAGCTCACCAGCCGTATCGATTCATTAACACACTTCATGGCATTTACTCAAGGCAGCAGTTGCACGGTGACCAGCAACTGCACATACTGAATGCTCCCTCTTAGCACTGCCTTACTCATAAGGATGTTTAGAAAAATCCATTTAGTAGCATTAGCTTCCAAGACAGTGCCGAGGGGTCACGGTAAGTCACCTCGGATGCTTTTACTGTGATTCCTTCCTCAGCTGTTTGAAGACAGTTACCACATCTGAGTTTTGCCTTTTTAATGGGTGTGTTTCTAATTCTTTCAAGCACTGGTATTTCACTCTAAAGAACTGACATTTGTAGCTCTATTTTCCAGCCCACTTCCTTTTTAAAATAGGCATTAATAATCATTAAATGCATTCCTGTCTCTCTCTTTCACTCCTCCATCACTCAGAGGGTGGATTTTACTTAATCTCCCTCTGTTCTAAAAATTTTCCTGCATTTCTATCCTCCATATTCTCAAAAAAACCAACCCCCCAACAAATGTAATTTGTAAAATTGTAATTTGTCTATGTCAGACCCAGAAGACTTCACTGTCTTAGGTATGCTTCTTTGTAGGGGAGGGCAGGGCAGGGTAGGGAAGGGAGGGGAAGGGAAAGGCAGAAGTATGAATTGCCCATAAGCCAAAGAGATGTTGGATACCCACTAAGCAGAATGACTAAAGCTAGTTTTCAATCAAGCACAATCCAAGAATTTAAGCGTGCTCTGTTTTAAAAATGCAGGCTCCTTTAAAGAGCAATTTTTCTGATGCTGGGTGCTAAAACGCAGCAGCAGACATTCATCTGGAGTCTCGTAAAGTATGAAAGTACTTTCATTTTTCATTGAACGTTTGTCTTGAATCCTTCAGCTAACTTCCACAGCTTCAAACACTTTGGCTAGACTCAAGAATTGGTTTTGTTGCAGGCCCATCAGAAACACAACAAGGAAACGGGCAAATCAGTCAATTTGTCATGAGTTGATTTGACACTGGTGGACAAGCGTTAGTATGTTGTAGATGACGCAGGGAAGGCCCAGAGAGGCGAGAGCGTTCTTTCACCAAAATTACATATTATTTTTAACCAAAGGAGGGAAGGAAAACAGGACTGAACAGCCAACACCAGAAATCCAAGAAGTTCTAAGAGGAAAGATAAGAAAAGCTGATGTAGCAGATTAGTGCTGGAAATTCAAAACAGAACACCACTGCATATTTTGGACTATTTCTTTCAACTCCATACCTTGTGCTAGAGCTCCTTCCCCTCTCTCCTCACCACCCACACTAGCGATGCTTCCCAAAGTGGTATCAAAGTCACAAGTGAAACAAAAAAACGGAGGTTGCCTTGCCATCCCAAGGATAAGACCATCCTGATGACCGTTTTAAAAGTGCACTTCCAAAATCCGTCCTTGCACACTGTGGCATACTTTCATTACTGATTTGACATCAAATTGAAATGCTGGTTTTTTCAGTTAAAAAAAAAAAAATCTTCCATAGGTTTTGATCAGGCTGTCAAAAACACAAGACATCTCCAAAACCAATTTTCCCCCCAAATAGTATTTGGAATTTTACTGTAGATGACACATTAAGACTTATTTATTCCACTGATAGGATACAAACTGCCATTTTTGACCCAGTTACAACTCCTATAGACCTGACCAGACTTTTTAACGCTAGTAAGAAGTCTCTGAAAATTAGAGAAATATTCTTTATCCCTGCTGAAATCTGTATGAGTTCCCAAAGACTATTCCCATCCACTTACGTCTCAAAGAAATGAGGCACTATGTCATTCAGAATGAAAACATCTATATAAGGGAACAGCTCCTCAGAATGCAGAATTTCTTCCCTAGATCGTAGCTTGAGAATTAAATTTTTTGATTACCACAGACAGCTTTCTAAAGGCCCATTTCACTTAGCTCCCATTAAAAAAAAAAAACAAAACAAAACAAATTTGAAACAAAAAAGGATATTCTTATATAGCTCTTAAGTATCCATTGAAAGACTTAAGACTTCGTTTCCTCTGTAATGTAAATCTGCCCCCAAAAGGTTGAAATAAAAAGGATTATTACGAAGAGTTGGGCTTGCTCAACTCCATGTTTCAGGAAATTTGGCAAATGGCAGAAACTAAACCATACTGTGAATTTACCAACATTTCACGCCTCCCTTCACGGTTACAATAGCTTCCCCTGTCCTGATAAACCTCAGACAGCAGTGAAATGAAACAATTCTGTATGATTCTTACTGTATTAATAATGAGAACTATTTCCAAGACACCAAGAGGCACTAGTGGTCATCAGAATTGAGCATGACACTGAATATCTGGGTTAGAAATCAAAGAGAGAGGAGATGGTAAATCCAAAGGGATTACTACGCAAGTCTAAAGGCTTCCTTAACCGAGGTAGGTTCACTACAAAAATTAACACCTACCCTACCAGGCTGCCATCACAGAAAGCCTTCCCCACATATTTTAGGACAGCAAAATGTAGAAGGGAAAAGTGCTCGCAGCCTTCTCCGAGGAAAAGCTCCTGTTGTCGCACAGCAAAACAAGGAAGTCGCTGTCCGGGCTCTGCGTAACGAAACTGGCTCACAGAGAGTTTCTGTGTTGAACCGTAGGATCGCCCATAGCGATCCAGCAAAAAACGCCAGTCGGTCAGGTAACTGCATTGCCCCTCGCTAGCTAGCGATTCAGAGACACCTCGGACAGAACAGTGCTGCTCTGCTCTTCCTTTTAGCTCTCCCAACTCTTCTACCTCAATCTCCTCTCCAAGCAACGTTAACGGTCAACACACTTTAATCACCAGGGCTGACATATTGCAATGCCATGTGCTTCTAAATTAGGCATACAATCTTACTGCCAGATGTAAAGCACTTCTTGTTTAGATACAGAAATTACTAACACATTTGCCATCGAGCCTTCAGATCTTGTCGAGTCCCGCCAGCCAGGCTAGCGAGGCAAGACAAAACACAGAGGCATGTAATGGATATAACAGTCACACAACCACATACACATTCGTTAAGATTCTTTCATCCTCACCTTAGCTTCACATCTCCTTAGAAAGTTATTGAGACCCAAGAAGTTCATGAAGTATGGCCAAATTAACCACCTATTAATCAAGAGCTGTTACTAAACTGTTTCTATAGTTTGTGTTACTAGATTTTCTTGTGAAGGTCAGAAGTGTTATTTGTTTTTAAGTGAAAGACATGACGACTCAGATTGTTACTTTACGATTAACTAACTGGAGCTTTTTGCATGGGGCGGGGGTAAGTCACAGTAAGTATTGTGAAGCTTTTACTACAAGCCACAAGATGGCAACAATGAAAGAGGTGTTTTCTTGAAACCCAGTTCCCACTAAAATCATTCACAGAAATGAAACATTTAAGTGCATTAAACATTAGTATTAATGAAATAAAAACGTCACATTTTAAAAACACTACACACTGGCTCACCAGAGTACGACAGGAAGCCAGCAATCCTGGGTGAAATATTTAAGGCACTTGAGGGTAGTCAGTTTTTTAAAACCAGATAATAAAGACACAGCCACTTAAAAATTCTAATTTAAATACAAACCACAACAAAATAAAAGTAACACTGCAAAAAATTAAAAAATTCCTCCAACTGTAATGTTCAGTAAATAAACACTTAGAATAAAAATAAAATTCTCATTTGTTATAGTACACAAAAACGTGGCAGAAACAGAGCATATTTAACTGCTAGAGCACACATACTGTAAAGATCTCTCTCAAATACAACAATAAGGGTCCTTTTTTTTCAAGTTGCCAAATAGCCAATAAAGTGTGTTTGTTAGGGAGAAATAATCCAGTGCAGTTAAATATTGGATTCCAGTTTATAAAACCAGAGCATCCCAGAAAGCAGCTGATTTTGTATCATTCTGCCTGGGACACTTCTAGTTAGCTTTCTTGCTTTTTCTGGAGCATTCAGTTTCATTTTCTCCTCTCCATACACACAAAAATCAAATGTCTCTGAATCAAGAGGCCGCATCCTTCTTGTAGTATCATCTTTGGTACAAAACAAAAGCAACTTACACAGCAGAACGGTGTCACCCAGTCTCTCGCACACCGAGCCTGTTCCTACAGACCGCACACAGTAACAAGCTTTTCTGTGATGGTGACAGCTTCTCTCCTCCCAATCTCCAAAGTAACATCACAATTAAATACAACATACAGCATTCTTTCTAAGTGCTAATTTAAGTTTTCACTCAGAATTCACAAACGGGTATGCTCACCCATTAGCTTATACATATTATGGTTTCTTACTACTTCCAGGGCAGAGGGATATGACCAGCAGCCCCGGGACGCGCTTTGGAAGTCTGCTCCCAGAGACAAAATAGCTGTACAAATCCCAACATCTGCTCAGCGTGTTTTGAAGGGAGGGGGAAGGAAGGAAAAGACAAATGGGAACTCAGTAAAAGGAGCCTTGCCTTTCTCTTAGATGTTTGTCCATTTGTCATTTTTTCCTGAC
This sequence comes from Sula dactylatra, assembly GCA_013389905.1. NCBI lineage: Eukaryota > Metazoa > Chordata > Aves > Suliformes > Sulidae > Sula > Sula dactylatra. The sequence continues at coordinate 43,868 of WEKW01011371.1, forward strand.
ATGTTTTGCCTATCGTATTAGAGGCTTCTTCAGTGGAAAGCAGTTCCTTACTTGAACATTCTGGATTAAGCAGATTTTGTCACTGTGTGGCTGCTGCCTCACAGCTGAGGAAGTTAAAGGGTGAGCTCCGAGCATCATCACCAGCCCCAAGGCTCTTAGGGTCTCTGAGACAGTCTGCCAAGATGTCCTGAGGATCCCTCAAGAACACCACTAGAACAGTGATGTTATCACTGGATCCATTCTCCTTCGCAGCAGCCACCAATCTTTCTGCTGCTTTGAGCCCCACTCCTTTGGTTTGCATTAAATGATCTAGGACCAAGTCTACAACCTCATATGGCTTGACAGCGTCAAAGAATCCATCGCAGGCTAGGAGCAGGTAATCTTCAGAACCAGTCAGCTCAAATGAATCTCCATCTGCATCACCAGAGATGTAGGGTTTTTGACATATGTCACCTAAGACAAACAATCAAAACAAAGGCTTTATTACTTCAAATGGAAACAGATACTTCTTCACCCACCATTTGCTTTTACCGTCCTCAGGGACAGCCAGATCCTATTCCAGAGGTACCTGATGCAGCACAAGAGTACTGAAAAGCTGTGGAATAAGCATGGAAGGCGTTTGTTTCTTTAAGAATGCTTGGAACCTACCTAAATCCAGTGGGTTTCTAAGGAGTTACTCTAATTCATGCTCTCCTAATTTTGCAGGGAAACTAAGGAAATTCTTTCGAAGCTTTTTCTCTCTGAAATATATTTGTGCAAGGAGATAGTCAGGCCTTCATTTTGCAGGTGTGCCTCTTGTACAGCCTTCAGAGTGCTATTGAAATAAGATTTTTCTTAGCTATTCAGATATACAGCACAACGCCATAAAAATCTGTTCACTGTGTTTAGTTCATCAGTGTCATATGGACGTACTTATTAAACATGGATTGCTATTGATTCAAATAGTATTATACGAATTTATATTAACTTGCTTCCACTTATACATTACAGTTATTTACTGTACTTGCCCAGGGTCTTTTCTCTTCTTGCCCTAATCAGCAAGTAGCACAGTAAGCTCGTTTAATTTGGAATACTACAATTAAAACGCCCTAAATTGCTGGATACGTGTGATTTGAAGGAGGATGCAGCCATCTGACTTAAGAACTGCGGTCAGGAGAAAGATGTATTAATATTAAAGCGGACAAAAAACCCCACAAAGCAGGCATTCAGACATAAAGAAGGCTAGATGAACATTTATTGCTTCCTCCACTTTTACAAATTAAATACCCTATGTTTGTTAAGCTACTGTAGAACACCACAGTATCAAAGACATTTACAAGAAGCAAAAGACTTAGAAGTATAAAAGAATTAGGGCTGTCATAGCTAGCATGTAAAATAAAACAATATTCTACGCTTCTATAGCTGCAAGCTACGTAAGTTATAGAGCTGTAAGCGAGCCTTATGGCAAAGGCAGTCAGAGTGGTTTACTGTTTGGTTGACGCTGAGCGAAATGTCATTTACAGTAAACATACAGTCTCAGGTGGTGTGTTTTAATCAAATTTAATCTGAACTATACTAATTCTGATGGTTTAGCTTACCAATTGCTCTGGAAACAGCCAGGGTACCATTAACCCGCCAGCAGTCCATATAGGTTACACAACCACCCAGAGCCTCTATACGTGCTCTCTCATCCTGAAAAACAGTAGAATACAATTTTTATACTGAAAGCCCACCCGTGGCTTACTGACCTTGTTGTTATCCAGTCAAAGAGGTAAAAAAGACAAAAACCCAAAACCAAGAGCTGCTTCACCTTCTGTACTTATAGTACGAATATAGCACACACACACATACATCAGAAACATGCACTCAAGATTACTGGAAACAACCCACCTACCTCCCAACCATACCATGGCTTGTCCACAAAAAAGCATCATTCTTAAGTTTTTGCATTGTCATGTTCTTTCCCATTTGGGCGAGTACCCTTTCCTGCCACTTATTCCCATCCCATACGGCAATTGGGTAAATATAGAAGTATTTGGAATAGAATACAAGATAACTAGACTATGTAACAAGAACATTTGCACTGATACTCCTTTAACTACTCAGTTATTACAAGTGTTCATGCTATGAAGGCAAAGGGTCATGCAGCGCTATCTAAACTTGCAAGATCCCCATCAAATTTGATGTCATAAAATACCTGGCTATTTAAAATACATACAAAATGCAATACACTAAGCCAGTGAGGCTAGCAGATTATCAGTAGCTTCTGAATGACAGTATAGCGTATTATGAAAGACTTGCATTATACTGATGTTTTAAATAGTTATTATAAATCAACTTATTAATTTGAGATTAACAGGCAGTTTTAAATTCACACACAAAAAAACCCTGGGAAAGCCTTTCGTTACTACAAATTTTGAAAAGACAGTCTGAGTAGGAACTGTAGTCAGGACTAGCAGTACTATCCGTACTTTCAGGGGGCATACCTGTAGGAATGACCTTTCCAAAACACAGGAGCGGATGGAAAAAAAGAAATTTTCGACTCTCTGAATCCTACCATACAATATATGTAATTATGTAAAGCACCAAACACTTCAGAAGGCTTGATTCCAAAAGGTTGCAAGAGACATTCTGACAACACACATGAGAGAAAAAAACTGAAGTCAGACTTACTTCTCTCTCTGGTTTGTGAGGTTCCATTAATGTCACAGCTTTTCCTTGCTGCACAAGCATTACCTGCGAGTCCCCTAGCCATGCTATGTGTAGCTTGTTCCCTACAATCAATGCAGATACACCCGTTGTACCGCTCCGCAGCTTCTACAGAAGAAAACAGGTATGTCAGGTGAATATTCAGCAAGCTCTACTAGGTTACATAGCAATATTGTAAACCTAGGTTTAATCACACTTAAATGCAGCAGAGTAGACCTGCTAATCATAATTCAGGTACAAGATATGAGACAGACAAGAGATAAACTCTACACATTCTAACAAGCAGACAGCTAATACCGCCCCTGTTATGTTCTTCCTTCTCTGCTCTTAATTCCAAAACTGATCTAGGAGACTAAGACCTCTGTTGTTCAGAACACAGAGACACACGGAAAGAAAGAGGATCTGAATTTCAGTAGTATGACCATTTCACAAACACACACAGGTCTCCCCAATCCCTTTCACAATCTCCACTCTACCACTCGCAACTACAGACACCTTGCTCCATACACATCCCCTTATCCTTGGGTATTTAAATGAGGATGTCAACAAAGGAAGGAACCTAACTGTCCTAGATTCCCTGTAAAGATTAGTGAGAGTCAGACCTCACAAAGATGCTGGTCCCTCTTTTGTACCTCATTGACAGAAATGAAGATACTAACAATGAATACTTTGATATTCAGTTACTGCTATAATAAAAGTTCTCATTAAACTGCATAATAAACCATCCTCCCGTTATGCAGAGATTTGAAGAATGTTCATCATACCAACTTGCTTCAAACCTGACCAGTAAGTTTAATGAGCTGAAGAGTCCGATTTAAATCATAGAATACATTTTTCATCGTATAACCATCTGTGACATTCGTGGTGGGACAAGAAAGAGGAAGATAGTGACCGTATTATCAGGAAGAGAGAAATCTCTTTTCCAGGGAAGAGGTAGGACAACAGAACATCTAGAGGCTGCCCAATGTAGGCAAAGAGGCAGCGGAGTGTTCTCTCAAATAATTGGTATGTCAGGATCATTAAAACACTTAACACTTCTTTTTCCATCACCCGTCTTGAACTTGCAAGCACTGTCATTTTGTTTTTCTTCAAAAAAAAAAAAAGAACTAATTTGACCTTTACATGTACCATAATTTCATAAAGAAGTCAATGATTCAAAGAAACTACTGCCAGAATTTTCTGGATAATACCATGTTGTCCAACAGTTCTCAGTGTTATTTAAATACAATAGAATTAATCTCTACCCACTCACCTCTCTTTTGGCTTTGAAAAGAAACATTTCATCTGTCTTCTGGAAAGAGCATTTCAAGGCCTCAGCTGGATTCTTAACAATTTCTTCGTGTAGCCCAACATTTACATGTAAATGTGTTGCTGAATAATTGGCAGCATCCACTCCACCATGGCCATCAAATACCGCAAAGTAAGCGCGATCAATGTCATCCTTTTGCAGGGAGGGAGAAGACGACATATTCATGTTCAAAACCAAAACAGCTCATAGACCGGTACCAGCAAGCAAAGATTCTTTATTCTGGGCTTTCTTCCACATGATGTTGCATAGGTAAGGGCAACTGAAGTCAGTTTACCCAGGAGCAAAATGGATAAAATGGGTACTTTGCAGGGGAATTACTTTTCTTTGTTTGCTGTTAGTCGTTTAATACCCTTGAAAATAATCTGGAATTGAAACAGCAGACAGCTGGTTATGCAGTCCCACCGCAGCTTCATTAATTGCCACTTGTACGTGTACAACTGCTGTTCTCCCCCTTCTTTTCTTAATATATCAGTTACCTCAGTCACAAGAACACTATAACTCCAGCAACGTAACACTAAGGCGAACTTCCCGCCTCCCTGTATCACTTATGACATGAAACCTAAGGTCACAGGGTGGTTCTTTATCAGGGCAGTAGTTAGCCCCTAGCAATCTGAGTCAGTAAGTCCTTGCTCCAGCACAGACATGATAAATAACTTGTGGCAACAAATTCTCACCATTTCACAGATCGTCTGTCACTAGGTCATTGTGTTTACAGGAATGCTGAAAAGCTAACAAACTGGCCTGCCCAATTTCGTCCAGACTTACTGATAAACCAAACAGCTGATTGAACTCTGGGAGCAGAACGTGGCGGTCCTCCATTTTCCGTCGAGTGTTACGGATGGCGTGGATGGAAACAAGCAGGAACCGCTTCAGTGGTCTCAGTGGTGGCAACCGCTTCTGCCACTCAAAGCAAACATCCCGAAGCTTGTTAAAGAAGCAGCGCTGCAACGACTCTCCATCCAGCACTGACAGCACAAAGACAAAACAATACGTTGTGTGCCCCGTTTTCCTACGTTACCCCATCTTTTGGCCTGTCTTTCCTTCAAGTTTCTTTCCTTAGAGCTACATAGACACATTCAGCACTCTGCCTTTACAGGCTCTGCAAGAATTAAAATAGGCTCCTGAGAATAATATGAAGAGAGAGTTGCAATGGAAAACAGTATAACATTAAGGATAAGAGCAGCTTCTTTACTTACTAGTTCTCTTTCAATAACAGAGGCTTATCAAGTAGGTGATTACATTACAAAAATCATGACAAAGACCCAAGAATCAGTTTGGCGTATAAGATGTACAGGTTATTAGGATGAAGTAAAATGCACAAGATACAGTGGTAGAAGTGCATCCCTACACAAAAAAGAAAAGGGCGGGGGCAGAAAAGCCTTCAAGATGAGAGATTGCTGTCGTCTTGGACACAAGGGCTGAAAAAGCATTAGCTGGGCTTTGGGTCAGGTTATGTCCTACTGAACCACTTCCACTGAAACAACAAGGAAGTCTGAGAATGCTATGCTGAGGTCTATAGCTCAACTCATAGTTGAGCTGAACAGATTAGAATTTTAAGCTGTTGTCTTTATCTTTTTAAATACACGTGGTTGTAGGAGCTAGAGGGACAGAAGAATGCTTCCGCCACTTTCCTGCTTTGTCACTACAAAGCAGAACTATAAACTCCCATTGAGCACAGTGTGAAAAGCTCCGGCCAGACACCCAAATCCTTTTCTGGATAGGTCCCAAAGATCAATTAATCCAAACTTATTGTTCATCAGACTGAATGGTGTGGTGTTTGGCATTGTGTCTAGCGTTGCAATGCAGTCTCTCTCAGAATAGGTAACATAATTTAAAGTTTTGTTATTTAAGTAAGAACCCTGCCTCAATGCCAAATCAACTAACTTCAAAAGGCATTAAAAAGATCATCTATAAAGCAAAAATAATTTGCTGGTCGCTAACGTGTTTCCTAAAGAACTGCAGTGCATGAACTATCTTTCATTTCTATTTTATCCTGACTCCTGCTAACACTGCTACCATTAAAGCTTCCTCAGAATTCCTTTGTATAACTCCTGGTTCTCAAGCATTTATTTTTCTCAGCAACACTGGATGGCCAGCTTCAGATGCATCTCTGGGCCTAGAGAACTGAAACCTCAAATTTAAACACAGATCTTTGATTAGCAGTCACTACATATTAACCAAAACTACGTTTGGTTTGCTTAATATACAGGTGTGAATGGGCAAGACAGTAAAACCAGTAAATATTTCAGTCATCCCATATACAAATATAATTAAATAGGACAGCATCTTAGACAGCTTTGCCTACAGCTATTAGTTTACATATTTGTAAACGACTTGACTAATACTGACCGGAAGACTTGGACACATGTTGCTGTTTAAATATTAAGTTTGTGAAATCTGACATAGAACCTAGTACCTTAACACCAGAAATTCTTCTGCAGTATACCACATCAAAGAGTGCTACTCATACAGGCACACGTACATACCTTGCTTTTATATAATCACTTCTCTTTCATTCCAAGAATGCTTCTTTGCCAGAGTTGTTATTGCAATGCAGGAAGAGAGAGTCCATACTGTGCTGTAGCACCAGGAACATCTTTCTTCCTAGTTAAGCTGATGTAATAGCAATTACAAGATAGGGAAAACAAGTACGGTCCAAACGTGCAGAGAAATTAACGCCTTTAAAGTAGATATTCCTTGCTGAGATTAGGCAATGCAAGTACCTGATTAGTAAGCAAGATTTCCATAATGTTCGACAGAGGAATGGCGAATAGCGATTTGATCTAAATGACAATGGTGACACAAGAACCAGCAAACATAAAATAGACAGGAATATATAAGATGGACATTAAAGAAGGTTTCAGCCATCAGAACGGGGAAGGTCCTGAAGCATTTGTTAACAAGGAGCAGAGCTAGAGAACCTGAGCTAGTTCAAGATGGAATTCATTCAAGGATTTTCTGATTTTGCCTGTACTATATTAAAAGTAGACTCCAATCCTGTATCTTTCTGGCCTTCAGAATAACACAGCAGCATGAAATATTGTACAAGTGTCACCAGTATAATGCAACCATACACGATTCCAGAGACGTTAGATGCTTGTGTCCAAGAAAATGTCCCTGTCCTATCAAGTTCTTCATTACTCACTATTTCTAAACATTATCATTTCTTAAGCCGTTCAGATTTCACTAACTGAAGGCCTGTGGCCCCAAGACTTTCATAAAACCCAGAACTAGAAGTTAAAATCCTAGGCTCACAGATACACAGCAGTTCACATCTTACATTACTGCTACAGTTCACCTCAAAGATAGTAACATGGGAGTCGATGGGAGTCAGTCACCAGCAGAGCGACTGCAAGGTGCTCTAATGACCAGTTTCCAGCTGCTTTGTGAAATACTTGTGCTGAAAACCTACGCAATTATCATATGTGGGTTGCAATAAGCTGTTCCTTATTCTCCTATAAAGGTTGAGCGATAGTAAATAAAGCTGCACCACTGGAGCACAAAGTCACAATGCAGTAAGATACAGTTCTCTCCGATATAAGGGACTCAGTAAGGGAGATGCTTTTATATCACTTCTGACAACGGGAGACCTTACCACATGCCTTACGGTCACTGCTGCAAACATAACAAACATTCTGGCAGTGTTACGTTTACGGCTGGACTCGACGATCTTAAAGGTCTTTTCCAACTTAAATGATTCGATGATAACATAGAGCTTCTAGTTATGGAAGGTCAGTACCTTGATCTCCTTCGGCTTCCCCTGCCAAAAGCCATGCTCTGGCTCTGCTGCCTGTACCTCTGTTTTCTTACAATTGCAGTGATCTAGTCACGCAAAGCTCGTTTGCCAGCTCCTCATCTCAGGCAGCGTCCTGCTCCAGGTTAGGCTAGCTGCAGCGATGTCTGTGTGATTACTCACAGACCGACAGACACCACAGAACACCGAGTGCAGAAATCCGGCACTGCGGGGGGACTGAACTCAAAGCGACTGGAAGGGGCACCTGCGAGAATCCCTGAAGGCCTGTGGAACTTACCCAGAAGCTGGTTCCACACAGATGTGCTGGGTGGCCTCCGCCCCAGCAGAGCCCGGCTCCAGCAGAGCCCGGCTCCAGCAGAGCCCGGCTCCAGCAGAGCCCGGCTCCAGCAGAGCCCGGCTCCAGCAGAGCCCGGCTCCAGCAGAGCCCGGCTCCAGCAGAGCCCGGCTCCAGCAGAGCCCGGCTCCAGCAGAGCCCGGCTCCAGCAGAGCCCGGCTCCAGCAGAGCCCGGCTCCAGCAGAGCCCGGCTCCAGCAGAGCCCGGCTCCAGCAGAGCCCGGCTCCAGCAGAGCCCGGCTCCAGCAGAGCCCGGCTCCAGCAGAGCCCGGCTCCAGCAGAGCCCGGCTCCAGCAGAGCCCGGCTCCAGCAGAGCCCGGCTCCAGCAGAGCCCGGCTCCAGCAGAGCCCGGCTCCAGCAGAGCCCGGCTCCAGCAGAGCCCGGCTCCAGCAGAGCCCGGCTCCAGCAGAGCCCGGCTCCAGCAGAGCCCGGCTCCAGCAGAGCCCGGCTCCAGCAGAGCCCGGCTCCAGCAGAGCCCGGCTCCAGCAGAGCCCGGCTCCAGCAGAGCCCGGCTCCAGCAGAGCCCGGCTCCAGCAGAGCCCGGCTCCAGCAGAGCCCGGCTCCAGCAGAGCCCGGCTCCAGCAGAGCCCGGCTCCAGCAGAGCCCGGCTCCAGCAGAGCCCGGCTCCAGCAGAGCCCGGNTCCGCCCCAGCAGAGCCCGGCTCCAGCAGAGCCCGGCTCCAGCAGAGCCCGGCTCCAGCAGAGCCCGGCTCCAGCAGAGCCCGGCTCCAGCAGAGCCCGGCCCTGCCTGGGGGTGTGGCAGAGGGCGTGGGAGTTTGGGGCTCACACTCACCCCAGAGGCAGGGGTGCTGATGTCCCACATGTCACTGTTCACGTTCCCCATGAACGCTGACCTCCGAATCATTTCTCCCTGCACCAGAGGGGGAGAGCTGGGACGCGTTGTTTAGACCCCAGCCAAGCTGACAGGAAGCCAACTCTTCCCATGCAAAGTGCTGGAAACTTGCTAAATCTCTCCAGACGTATGAAGGCCACAAACATTAAGGCAAGGGATGAACTATTTAGGGTGCAGCAAGACTTAATTAAACATGTTTCCCCTGCTGCCGTTTCAGACTCACAGGTGAATACTGAAATAAGGCTTCTGGAAAGAGTCACATCCTGGCCATGTCCAGAGCTCTGCTTGCAGACACATCCTCTGGGGCACGCTGAACCGCCTTTCAAGTCATCCCAGGGAAGTGGAAGGGTGACTATTTCCCCTTACAGGATAGGCTACTTTGCCCAAGACATCTCTCCTCCATTTTCATCTTCAACTCTGCCCACATCCTGCTCCATTTAAATTCCTGGCACTGGGATTGAAGGTTTGGTGAAGTCTGATGTTAAACACTTCAGCATGTAAATGCAACAGGACCATCTGTTACACAAGGCACAAACCCAGTACTCAGTCACCAAGGTCTGTTCTCTCTCTGATTCTCTCAGATAGGAGAAAATGCAGGCATCAGGCAGAAGTCACATGCATCAGGTTCTTCATCCCTCAGCATCCCATCTTTATAGGGGAGGGTGGGGAGAGAAGAAATAATCGATAAAGACAGAGACTACTGAGAAACTTGCCAAGGGAAAGATCTGGAATTTCAAGATGTTCAGGTTGTGGAGGGCCCAAAATCTGGTCCCAAGAACAGACAAAAGCAAGATGGATTATATGGATGAATTTAAGGTGTCAGTGTGGCTGCACAATAGCAACTGTGATGATGCCAATGTCAAAACATAGGAGTAATTAGCTGAGGTCAGTCCACCAAAGAGAAGAGGTCACTTCAAAAAATGTCAGAGGTTATCAACCTAAGATAGGAACTGAACCAGTTCAATTTAAGTGAAAGTATCCAACGAGGAAAAGAAAAGTTCTTGACTAGTTCCGTTCAAGAAGCACAGTGGACACAGTCATTAATTATTTTTTGGGAAGAGAAACTCTCTCCCCCTTCCAGAAAGCCAACCCACAGGATCAGTCCGGGGCTCCAGACACCACATTTGCATCTTGCCCACAAAACTACCTTTCATCCCACAGATACCCAGCAGGAGCAAATAAAGTTCTGTTCACTGCTGCTTGCCAGACAGCCTAACCAAATATTCTGGGAAACATTTCAAAACAAGTCTTCCAACAGACAGCCTCTGGGGAAACCACAGATGAAAGAAAAAGTACACTTACAGGTGAACCTCTCCGCATCTCCTTCTCCCTCTGTTTCCACACTTTGCTGCTTGAATTCAGTCAAGTCTGTTCGGAGGACTTCATCAACTGCAGCATGGATCAGCGATGCTGCAAGAAGGGGTGAAACACCTCTGCTGGTGAGAAACGGAAGGGAAAGCAAAACGGACTGCATTAGTTTAAACTGAGCTACAGCCTCACTGTTTACGGCTGGCGACCTCAGAATTAGAAAGCATTACACACAATCAATAATTCCAACTTCATTAGTAAACTAGTAGAAGAAACCGTATGTTCAATATTTATTCATGGAAATCTTCAGTGAGATCTTCAGTGAGACAACTGCTTTCTCAAGAACGCAAAGAGGAAGAAGCATATGAATCATGTTTTCAAACTGTTGCCTCACACCCCAGTTGCAGATGGTACCTCCTTCTCTTGAGCTCTCAGATGGGAACTGCTACCTTCAATTCTAGCCTCTGAATGCAAACATTTTGTTTCTACTCGCTACACAACATTTCTTGCTTGCAGTCAACTGTCTCACCACAGACCGTACCAGGATCTCTGCATTGTGGTACAAGCAAATCTCCAAAAAGGTTACTTAAGATGGCAGTTCCCTCCCCAAGAAAAGCCATGCTCAGTACTACCCTGCAGCCCCTTAACACTCAGCTTCTCCTGACGGGAAGTTCCCCAAAGAAATCACCCAGGAAGAAGGTGCAAAGAGTTGGCATTGGAGACTAGGCTAAGAAAAGACTCCAGGACCTGTGATTCCGCTGAAGCTTTTAGGTAAGCATCTAGAAGACAACAACGATCTACACACCCTCTCCTGCAAGCTACATCCTTCATAGGAAGCACATACTTGCCATGCTGCTTTTGAATCTGTAAACAAATAAGCCCCATCCCAATTTAAAATAGGGCTACTAGAAAATAACTCTCTTATATTCGCTATGTTCCCATGGCAGGCACGACAAATTACAGTACATAACACACATTCCAGACATTTTCTAAGAGCACAATGAAGAATAAGCGTGAATGTCCACAAAAAAGATTTTATCCATTGTTCATGGAGTGTTTGATCCCCACAAAGTATCAAATTATACAGCCAAAGCACATAACACATTAGGGCACCTGCAGCAAGTCAAGGACAAGAATTAGGAAGTCCTGCACGAAACTGGTTGGCTACAGAGTAAGAAACAGTGGAAGCAACTGGCCTCTGCAGAGGCTCAACAGAGGTGACTGGCTTTGAGCGTGCAGAAGAGCGGCGAGGGGAAGACCGTGAGGTTTCTAGACCCCGGTAACGACACGCTGAAATGCATTTGCCATTGTGTTTCTGAAAGAGAGGCCTTGTCATATCCTCACAGCCATGTACGAGTACCTCCCGTGGCAGCAAACAGAGAGCATTGTGTTAGTCAGCAGGCTGCTAACAGAAGCGTGTTTTATGCTCTGCATTCTGCAGCGGTGATGGCCTACTTTAATGAGTCATTTTGGTACTTCAAATAGATGGCAACGTCTTTGCAGTCCTTTCAGTGCTAGCGGCAGTCATAGCGCATCAAGGAAAGGCAGAAATTGGGGTTTGTTTTTTTTTCAGGCTAATATGTTTAGGGGAGTCAGTTCCTTTCCTACCCAAGTTAAATAAGCAACAATGCCTGCTTATAATCACTCTGACACTAACAGACAACCTTTTAAAAGGTCAGGCAAGAAACACATCTGAAGCGGATATGGCAACCCCCCCCCCCCCCCCAAATCCTGCTTCCTGTTTTTGTTTGTGTAGGTGGAAAAGAAAAGAATATTAAAATACGAGCCACACAAACAGTGCCAGAAATGTAGCTGATGCTGCTGAAAGTCAGAAGCTTTAACTAAAGTAAGTTTCACCTCCAAGAACAGAGACAAAAAGTATTCAGTGAAACAGCCACAGCTTCAGTCACCTTCAGAACTTCCTTGCTACGCTGGAGGAAAAATTCAAATCTAGCCTGGGTTTCCAGCCTGGCATCAGAAGAGGGCTTAATACTTTGATTTTAAACTTCGTGGACTTCTGCTTTCCATAGCCCTGACTTGCTGAACTGAGTCCACAGAAAGAAGCTTAAACAAAAGGCAATATACTAAGTGCTGTAATTCACAAGTCCTGGATAAACCTCTGCTTACAGGATGCCTGCAACAAAGAAAAGGTTTGCGAGTTACTACGTCACGTCCTTCCAACTTTTTCCAGTTGCCACCCGGTTCCTACAAAGGAAATTCAGAGATTCCTCAGTACTGATATGCTCATTCAGTTTTGCTTCCTGTGCATTTCCTCTCCCTCCATAGGTTTGCAAATCGACACAAAGAAAATGGTTGCTCATTGGGATTTTATTTGTTATGCAGCCAGCAACAACAACATTGAGCAGCTGATTCTCACACATTGACAAAAGATAAAATAAAAGCCTAAAAAATGACCCTACCTATTTAGTTCAACCTCGGTTCCAAACAGAACATATTTGTCGACCACTTTATAAATTCTTAATACTAGTAGTACCATATTGGTAAGCCTGTTTTACTCAAGCTCAGGTAAACGGAGCTCCAAGGCAATGGCATCTTCCATTCAGTTTCGATGTTCACTGGTTCTAATTTCATCCTCTAAGTCAGAGGCTTCAAGAGTCAACAAAGCACATAATTAGAGTAAGAACTGCTTCTTTAGTTGAGAGCTACGAGGTCTCACTTGGCTAGAGAGGATCTGGAAGCAGACACAGTACCTATGGCAACCAGTGTAAGAGTAGAAGCCCACTGCAGTTACCGTAACAGACTTCAAATCTCTTCAGTAAGCAAAGAATGTCACTTATTGTTAAAATCTTCCTTTCAGAGAAGCCCAAGACACCCTGCTGACAGGCTGAACCGAGCATAATTTAATCTTCGTGAATCAGAAGAAATACTGTAGCTGTTTCCTAAGTAGGAGAACAACTGTGTTGGGAAGAAGAGTGAAGCTGGTGGGGTGTGTTACATGGAAATGATGTTACCTTCTCTTAGGAGAGTCTTGGGAGAAACTGCCAGCCCCATTTCTATGACACATGCAACACTAATTACCTTGCCTCAGCCTACACAGGCTAGTAGTAAACAGAATTTCTTTGCTACGGGCTATTTCTTTGCTAACAAAAAGGGTGTGTTTTGACCACAATAAAAAATACTTTAAAAGAACTAATGCATGTTGTAACAGTGCAGATGAGGCACTGCAGCTTCACCACCAGCTAAAGTCAGATCGCCGGTGGCTGGAGCATGGAGTTCATATCCTCCAGCCACTGCGTGGTAAAATACAAGCCTCGTTTTAAAAACTTGAGTATAGAAAACAGTGGCAAGTTAAAGAGTAAAGCAATACTTATGCCAATAAAGAACACACTTAAAATTTATAGGCCATCTTCCTCCTTGAAAGACTCCGGACTACTGGACACGTACAGTATTGTTAAAAGGAGCTTTGCAAAGCTTCTGTTGATATACATACCTGTGGGCCAAACTAAAGTTACACACGGAAGTAGAAAGCAATTACGATATTTTGCATACTTTGGATTTGGCGTGAGTTACAGAACAGAACTTACTTCCCTTCTTGTTCACCTTGTTTCTCTTCTGTAGTACAATTTAGTTCTCTATTTTATTTCACTTTAAAAGACCGGCTGTCGTACCATCCCAGCTACAGCGTATTCGTATATATCGGATCAAAGACCGTTACCGACCCTTACATATCAGCCTTCAGAAAGAGAAGATAATGTACACCACTTTCTTCACGAAGCGGAAGCTCTAGTTAGATCACTCCTTATCTGGTTTTATCTGGGCCATTAAATCCCCAGCAGGCTTGCAGTGAGTGTTGCAAACAAGCCACCAGTTCAGAGATGCCCCCACCTCCTCTTCCCCTCCAGTTTAAGAGGGTATATTCAGAAGTCTCTAGAAAACAGCTTTGTGGGCAAGGGGAAAGCATTTAGAGTATCAAAGGTCAGGCCACCACAGCTCGTCCAGAGCCTCAGCTATGACTCCATTTTTTCAAAGGCTTGCAAACAGACGACAGACTTTCTGTTGTGCTCTGTGCCCACAGCTCACAGCAGCTTTGAGAGAGCCGAGCAGCGCAGCAGATGGCAGACTCCGAGCAGCTGCTCCCCAGCACTCTGAGCAGAGAGAAGCAAGCTCTGCGTAACCTGGCGGAGGGTGGTACAAAGCCTCACCAGCACATACCAAACGCCCCGTGTTTATGCAAAGCCTTCTGAATTTTTATTTACTTTTTTTTGGAAGGAAAATAATTCACATCCCGCTGCCCCAAACACATGCGTCCTCCCACAGTACCGTCAGGAAATCTCTGTATAAAGAGAAGCACAAGAGATTACCAACTGTATTGGCCACGCTGGTGACCACTTGTCACCTTTCGACTTGGGGGAATAAAAAAGGTTACGTGATGTTCTTTGTCGGTATTATTACCAAAGCCCCGGCACCAAGGCCGCAGCGCTATTGCAGGCCAGGGGAGCGCTGCACGACCCGCTCTGCCTCTCCGAGTGCGCACAGATACACACGTCCGCTGGGGAACACAGAGGTGCTGTATCTGCTAGCAAAAGCTGCTAGCCTAACTCAGCCGCAGCTGACTTATATCGGAGGGAAGATACGTCTTGGCATCGATTTGCTACCCTGGCTCTGGGACACAACATCCATACTGTACAGCTCTGCCAGTAAAGCAGAGCTCGTCACTGTGGACTCTGTGTGCGTTCCCAGCACGTTACAGCTCTGTCAGCAAAGTGGTTTCAGTGCAGATGTGCAATGCTAGCAGTTCTCTACTAAGAAAGATCCTCTCACACTGCCAAAATAACAGCAGGTCACAAGTTTCCTCATAAACAAAAGCTGCTTTTGTGTTCGGTATTTTCTCCCCAATCTGCCACTTTTATTTCCCTCCCCCCTTTTTATTCTCATAATCAGCTACAGAATATTCCCACTCAAGTGGCTCTAAGCATTAGCGTCTATTACAGCAGCACCCAGAGTTCCCAGGGTGATGGCGACCGGAAAAGTACAAATATGTATCTGCCAAGGAGAGAACATCTGACATCCCACAATGCATAGGAAGGTTTTTCTGTTAATGACATCAGGCCTTTACAGTAGATGAATAAAATGGAATCAAACCAAATACAGAAACGATGCCACACACAGAATTTCAATCTTTTATGTTTCCACCTTTACATGAAGCAGGTTTTTTTCTGGATCGTCTTCTGAAACTGGCAGAAGCAGCAGCTGTAGAATCCAGAATCCACCTGTTTAGGCCCTTCAGTCATCACTGAACACTTTTTACAGAAAACGTGCGATGGAGAATCACCTGCTACTTCCATTTCATTCTCAGCAGGAAGAAAACCCACACTGCAGAACAGGAGAGGCTTAATTCCACAAAAGGCACTTTTCAATTAGGCCCTAAATCTGTTGTTTCAAAACTGAGCATTTCTTACCTTGATGCCCAGCTCAAACAGCAACAGAAAGGATGTTTCACACAGATTACGGGAGCAAAATATGCAAGTTCCAGAGAAAGACAATTTTCCAAGCAGAACCAAAGAAACTGACTTAAACACCAGCAAGTCAGCCCTAAAAGTTTCCTTACCGTTATAGATTTGGTCTTTTTTTCAGCATTTCATCAAGTTTTTTCCCCTCTTGGCTTGCAGGTGTCCCCATACATACACTTTCTTTGTAAAGGCAAAGTCATTCTTCCGCCAATTTACTATTGAGAGTATCTTGTAACAGAATTTAAAACTCCCTGGGAGTTTTCCAAGAAGGGTATTCTGAAAAGCAATTTGCTGATCACAATATTACTGTATACTGTTGGAGGCAGGCCAGAACTGCCAAAAACATTACTACCCAGACACACATGCAGCGTGAGCTGCACATCATTTCTCTCAAGCCGTGTGTCGTCCTGCCATCACCTTCAGAAGCAGCAGCGGACAAACCACTCACAACAGACAACAAGCTAGTTTTGACCACCACCCAAAACTACCAGAGCCCGTTTGTTAACCGTTTGCTAAATTAACCAGTAAATAGCAGAAGCACCACATTCCTCTTGCGCATTAACTTTACCAAGGCTTCTGATTCTAATGTTATTAATGATAAGCCAGTGGGAACGCTCGTGTTGCTGAAAGAGCAGGCTGTTTCTGCTAATCCCACGCTTGCCTTCGCTACCAAGCACAACTGGTCCCCTGAACACGAGAAAGTCTGTTTGCAATCGCGCGTGAAATTCACTTTCTCGTCTGAAGAAATTCACTATCTCGTCTGATAGTATAAACATGTTCCTAGCAATGAGGAGTATTAGTGCATCACAATAATATGCACTAAATTATACAAATTAGGAATAAGGAAGTGAGTTTCAGGAGATTTAGTAAAAGCAGAGGTCACGGTAGACAGGGTATCAGTGGTTTTCACAGAGGAAGGGACTAAAGGGAGTTTTAAGAAGAGACTGGGTAAACCAGAGGCAAACCAGGATTTTTCTTCCCCCCCCCCNGAATTAACTGTTCTAAAAGCAAGGAAATGCTGAAAATACAGATGCCAGGGCCACAAAGACAGAAAACAGGATGCTGAGGCAACCGACAGGTGAAACAGCGAATCGTCTGGGAGGCGGCAGAGCAGGAAGCCGAAGTCTCACAACCGTATAGTAGTGGAGGCTCCTCAAACAGGAAGGCTGCTGGAATTTCACATTGTTCTTTAGCTACGTCACAGGATGGTCCTACAAGTTTCAGCTCCTGTCACGGGCAAGGAGGATTTTCTGTATTTGGGGGTCTGATTTTATCTCCTGGTCTGTTTCAGTACAAGTTGGTAAAATCTCAGGTTAATTTCTAAAGCTTTGGAAGTAACCAGTGGACTCTTCACTCACATTGACCCACTTCCACAGACTGCCGGAACACATAGCTCTTACCCAAAAGTGTATGTTAATTAAAATTCTGCAAAGCAAGATTACTTAAGCCTGCCCCAATTCTTCAGAATTTTATGTATGTATTTAGCTCCATACCAGGCAGGCAGTTCCATTGATTTAAATGAATTATTCAAAGTAGAAACATCTGCAAAGCTTCACTGGATCAGCGATTTAAGCGCAAGTCCTGCCAGGAAGTGGAAGCGGTTGGCTGTCTTAGCTAGTGTTTGGCTATGCTAGCTTCCTTCTCAGAAGATTGTTAAAACAATTCATTTTAGATTAGTAGAGACATTCAAGGGGGCTAGCCTGAGATATCCAGCTGCTTCCACATAAGAGACGTGTGTAGCCTTAGAGAAGCAACAGCGTTCAGACACTCCTCACTGGACCTAACAGATGTCCTTCCTTAGCCCATTCTCTTCTCCAGAACAATCCTGGTTGGTGGTGGAGGAAGAATGTTTCCCCTTGCAAAGACACAAAGGTTTATGCCTCAAGCAACTGGAAGGACAAGCTAAACATCACCATACGTTGCCTCATGAGCCAAAGATATTGCTGGACCTTCATCGGCTTGGGCCCTTCAAGGCATGACCCACACATCTGTGCGCGTGTGAATGAAGTATCTGACAACGCAGAAATAAGAAGCAGAACTGCGTGCCAAACTCAGGGTGTTTATACAGTAACACTTTGATGTATAGAGAGACCCTTCATCATTACTAATCACCATGTAAAATACGCTCTGTGATGCCGGAGTGTTAAAGAAGTCTCAAACTGAGGAAATACAGAACGAGCATCAATGCCAGAAGTCAGTAAGGTACATCCAATAACACCTTCATAGTGTTAAACCTGGTTATATTGACACTGTAATATTTGAATGTGCATATTTTCTGCTGAGCTGCCATCTGTGCGTTAGGGATGCTACTGCGACAGCCTGCCACAGCAGATCTAAGCTACAGTGACCTCTCACGAACTCGCTTCCTAATCTGGCATCGCTTCTGCATCTTTAACAACTTTTACACAAACATTCAAATGTCTTCTGTCATCCCCCCCTTATTTTTCATTTTCTTGAAGCCTTTAGCATCCTTCTTTCTACTATTTCCTTACATTCCCTGATCTACTTTGCTGAGGATTTGGGGGATTCAGATCAGCTGAAGTTTATTTAACCTTCGAAACTGCATTTTGTGTTGATCTGCAGTAGCAAACCTGGGCACGTGGGAAAGAAAGCGTGATGCTTGGCCATTTCTCACGCAGTCAGAGACTGTAGTTTTGGTCCTTAATTACATGGATGATGAGAAAGGGGCCTGCACTTTCAAAATACCAGATTCCTGTCTTGGCCTTGGGCTCTAGCAGGCTGTTGCTCCACAGGCAAGAACTCAGCCTACTCAAGAGGAAACTGCAGCCTTTTTGCGATTGCAAAATGAGGCTTCTCTTTGTCATAGGAGTCCAAAACTGAGCTCTAAGTCTGATGGGATCCGTGCATTTGACACTTCAGGTATGCTGTGCTGCACCCAAGCACACAGCTTCACACACAGGCCTGCTTCGCTGTTTTGCCTGCAGGCAGCCACAAGAACTTGTAAAAAGGCTTTCCGTACTTGGAAAACAGAAATACATACATTTTGTGTAAAGAAGCATACATAAGTACTTTTATTCTGCTTTGCTTTCTTTAGCTATCTTTCCCTTTTTATTTTTTTTGGCCAGCTCAGAACTGAAGAAGCTCCACAAAGCAGGCTGCCTAATCAGCACTGGCTGCAGGGCAGGTATGTGAAAAATGCAGCTTCTGACAGGGCAGGCTCCTTTCTGTGTAAACACCAGAAGTGACAGGTGAGATGAAAGCATTGCAAAAGCAGCGTTCTCTTTCTGCTTCCACTTGTTAATATGCCCACCAGAGAACAACAGAATGTTAGCAGATACGTAACTCAGAAGCACTGTTTTAAAAAATTACTGTAGTTTGAAGAACCTACACCGTATCGCTGCAACTTCATACCTTCCTCTCTAAAACAATTTCAGAAAACATTAGCCTGGCCCACACGGCAGACGGGTTGCCATATAATAAGTGTTTGTTCAAGACTGGCATTACTCTGCTCTTTAAAGCGCTCGTCCGGAACCACTCCTGCTCCAGTGAGTTCAAAGATTCAGTGCACACGATGAATTTGCAATCTCTTTTCGGAATGCAACAGCTGTGTTTTGCTCAAGAGCAATTTAGTCAAAGCGGAACTAAGTAATGCAATGATCAACTGGGTCTTTTCCAACTACAGCCTAAAAAACTTCTTTTTTTTGTATGCATTTCTCATTTTTAGGTTTAGGCACACCATTTAACTGAATGATGTGATCAGGAACATCTACGTAATATAAAGCACAGAAGTAACTTGATTTTTTTTAAGGCAATTTAAGTATCTAAAGATCACCAATATGCTTTCAACAGCAATCTGTTCAGTGTTCATGAACTCACCAGATAGTAGCTAGAGAAAGTAATTCAAACCCTGTTTTCTGTCTCTTTCTTTATCAAATTCCTTTAGTAACCAGGTAACATTCAGCACACCTAAAGAAAACCGGTCTCCCTTAACTCCCTCTCTTCACTAGTCATCCCCAGTACCGCAGCACAAAGTCAGCTCCCCACTTGGGTTTTCTTTAGACCACCCACAATCCCTGTGGCTGACTCTTCGCAAACACTTCAACGAAGCAGACCGTGGTAGGAACTTCATAAAACCCCGAACACGCAGGCCCTGCGCTGAAGTGCTTCAGGGAGCAGACACAAAGACAGCATCAGGAGACAAGAGATTAGAGCAAGGCGACTTGGG
>WEKW01011377.1:1912-36703 GCA_013389905.1 Sula dactylatra
TTGGACTGGTTAATGCTCATTCTCCTGGGTCATTTCTGCCTCGAACTTTCATTGCGCCTTCCTGCTCAGCTGTAGTCAGAGAGGAGTTAGTTGCAAGCTAGTTCAATGGACACTTGTTTTCTCCCTGACTGGTCTCCAGAGGGAACTCTTCATGAAGCCTGCATATGCTAGCATGTATGAACTTAAAAGAAGTAATAGGACATATTGACAGCTTCAGAATCAAAATGTGCTCTTTTTATATGGGATCTTTTGTGTGCTTTTCTTCAAAGTTCATCCTCTAACTTTGTTCTGAGATTATTTAGGTACTTGAAATGTTCAAATGTACAGTCAATACTTTGTTAGAAACGAACTCCTTTCAGTCAGTTAAATAATCCCTATGAACATCTTATTGACACAAATGTAAACTGGATGTTCAGAAGCATTGCTATCGTCAAATTCATTTCATAAACATAGGACTAGACTTGTAGTGATTTGGAGTTGTGGAACTCATCAGATTAATAAAGAAATATGCACATGTACATATGTATGTGTATAATCTTATTTATATCATATATGTATATTCTTCTGATTTTATCAAAGTTTCCCATCAAAAAAGAAAAATCATGGAGGATTGTCTGGGGACAAATGATCACGGGAAGAACACACATGAAAGTGTGCAGAGAAAGGGAATGTCTGTTTACCTTAATAGGCATTTCAGTTGTGTCATTTTGGGAAAGGTACAGATGATCAGATGCTTACATGTCAGTCGTGAAGTATTCAAGTGAATCAGTTTATTAAAACAGTTGCCTTAAAATGAATTGTCAAAGGCAAATAATAATGTATTTTGGCTTCAGTGCACAGTCGGCAGTCATAGTTTCCTGGTATGTCTGAAGAGCCCAAGTCTTGAATCCCATGAATAATTTTCATTTAAGTAAAAAAATTATTACAGAAATTGAGATATAAGCCAGAATTTCAGGAAGTAAATAAGGTGTCTGCAAGAATTTTGAGGGTATGTTTCATCACAATTAAATGAATGTGCTGAAGGTGCTAACCCAAAATCCTGGCAGTAGTCAAAGTAGAATGTGCTTTAGATATTGCTAAGGATGTATTATAATGTCTCTGCCAATTCACTGCTTAGATAAAGGCTATCAGATTCATTATTTTCTCAGTGAGTAAACAAATTATATAAAAACTCAACTTTCACCTTCAATAGTTTGTACCATGAACATGTTTTAGAGACCTAAACATATCTTGCGTCCTTTCCATTTTCCTGACTTTTTATACAGAGACAATCATGCATAAATTGTCAAGATCTGGACAAATATCAGATTTAGAGAACAAAGAAATCCTTGAAAAATAAAGGGATTTAAAATGGCAAGCTAGTCCAAGACTATGTCTTACTTGTATCAAATTTTACACCCTGTAAGTTTCTGCGCATCACCTTAGCTGTGTGAGACTCCTCAGCACCCACAGCAGGGTAAAAGTTCGGGGTGATGGTAGCAGTGCATCAGATGTGAGCAGATGACAGACATCAACAAACCTGAGTTGACGTCTTCATCACTGGCTTTGTTATACCAAGTGCTTTGTCAACAGATCCCCTAGCGTATATGCAGAGCATGGCAGCAGAAAGTGCTTTTCTGCCAGCATAGTCTCACTAATCCTCTGAATGACATAAATGAAGTCTGACAAAGGCTCTCCTTTATCAGCATAAATGTCTCTGCATAAGGTATTTTTCTACATAAAAATGTCAGAAAAGGGTCAGATTTTTTCATGCCCTCAGCTATGAAATCTCTACTGATAAAAATTTTGAGTGTCATTTAGAATAAGACTGCAAGACTAAGAAATCAACACTAAAATCCCTAAGAACTCTCTTTTGTGTCAGTGTGGAGGAAAAGCTGAGATGGCAGGAGCAGGATTTGTGAGCCACAGAAGGATAACATCAGGATGAGTTTGATGTGGGGCTGTAAAATTAAGTGTTCATGTCACCCATGTTCAAAGATGATGTCGAAGAGTTTGGAGAGAACTAAGCAGTGTTTGGGGACTATAGCAATGTTAATCTGTGATGTGGTTATCAAGATGCCACTTTCTGTACAGTGATATACTGGAAAGATGTTTCTAGGAAATAGTCCATATAATGGAGGTTATTTTACTTTGCTTTCTATAGGGTGCTACTGGACCTGTTGCCATTGCTCTTAGTCCAATGTCAGTGACAGTGCTCTGTAATATAAACTGAAATTACTATGAATTATGTCACACGTTATAATATTTCATTCCTTTCCCTCTCAGTTACCAAAAATACACTACACTAATGGAAACATAACAATATAAGCAATTAATACTCATTATATACCATGCATACAGGTACATACGTACCTAGATATAGTATATACCACTATATTATATATAGTATATGTAAACATATACATATATATATTCATATTGTATCTGGCCCGTGCCTTGAAATGCTAAGTTTTAGCTGATTTTTTAGTCTTATTTAGTAACACATAAAATGCAATTTTACTGGAAAAGCCCTGATATTCCACTCCCATCAGTGACAGATTCTGAGGCCATTAGAGATACTCTAAGGTCTGATCCACAAGATTTGTTCATGTCAGTGAAATGTTTGTTCATCATTACCATTATACCATTATACAGAGATGTACGGTCTTGAACCAGCATATTCAAGATAGTACAATTTCTTTATGAAAGCAAGGCCTATGTTCAGGACAGCTTCTTCTCATCTGACTCATCTGACATTTAATTTTAAACTTATAAAGTATCCCTGGAATAATTATAGCAAAGTTCAAGCATTTTGCCCTCATTTTTTTGCAATTATAGTTCATAATTAATTGTACTACTATAAGGCATTGCTTTACTCATAGCATTCATTCCAAATTTCAATTCTCTCCAGTGTTTGCTTTTGACTTCAAATGCCTCCTATTGGCTATTTGTATTTATTTAATTTGGCATAGCTGCTTTATCTGCAATTCATATACACTTTATTACTGCAGCTAGGTACTGAACTTATGAACTCGAATTTACCACATAGGCAGCATGTAACAGATTTTCCCGGCTTCAATGTTTTTTTCTTTGGATGTTTTCTTCTGAACTGCATATTTATTGCCTGAGTAGTTGTTATCTTCATTGTTATTCTCTTAAGAGTCTTCTGACACTACTGGCAAAAGTCCATTCACATGCAGATCTGGCTTCTGATTCCTAAGTACTAAGTCACTAAGTACTCCTCACCTCAAACAGTACCCACTTGTATAGAGGTAATTTTTACTAGTTCTGTTTGAATACCCCAGTCAGACCATATAACCAGGGCTTCTCCCCTTGCTGTCAGTCCCTCTCGCTCAGTCTCTCTTGTAACACTGGTTACAGAAGGAAACACGTTTTCAAAAGTGGGAAAGGAAAGCTCTTTCTCCAACATATTCTAATACTTAAGGTATTGCCTTAGGAGGTGAAAAAAGAGACTGAGACTCCTCTAGGGAAAGCTGTGTCGTGGTTTAACCTCAGTTAGCAACCCAGTACCACACAGCCACTCGCTCACTCCCCCCTGGTGGGATGGGGGAGAGAATCAGAAGAGTAAAAGTGAGGAAACTCCTGGGTTGAGATAAAGACCATTTAATAGGGAAAGCAAAAGCCATGCGCACAAGCAAAGCAAAACAAGGAATTCATTCACCACTTCCCATGGGCAGGCAGGTGTTCAGCCATCTCCAGGAAAGCAGGGCTCCATCACATGTAACGGTGACTTGGGAAGACAAGTGCCATCACTCCAAACATCCCTCCCTTCCTTCTTCTTCCTCCGGCTTTATATGTTGAGCATGATGCCATATGGTGTGGGATATCCCTTTGGTGAGTTGGGGTCAGCTGTCTGAGCTGTGTCCCCTCTCAGCTCCTTGTGCACCCGGCAGAGCATGGGGAGCTGAAAAAGTCCTTGACTAGTGTAAGCACTACCTAGCAACAACTAAACCATCTCCACATTATCAACACTGTTTCCAGCATAAATCCAAAACATAGCCCCTAGTACTAGCTACCGTGAAGAAAATTAACTCTATCCCAGCCAAAACCAGGACAAGCTGTTATTCAGAAAGTGAGAACTTACAATCTTTTATGAGAGTAATTTCAGACACTCACTCTTATGGGCAGGCCTAATTCTCTAGAGCATGAATGGTGCTTAATAGACATCTCTGTCTTGAAATACTGAATCTGGGACAAGCCTGTGCTCCACCAGTCCTGTCTGTTGGGTGTGGAAGATCCTTCATCAGCTGGAGAAATTCCAGCATCTTCCAGGGAGGCTCCCTGGTCTCTCCTTGGCCTGTAGATAACAGCCTAAATACTGAACCTCTGAGGTCTGAATCATTACCTGCATAATGTGACGGGTTCCTCATGTCTGTGTCTGGTTAGATAAATGAACCTCACTTTTGGCTGATAGAATATATTATATAGTGTCATATATTGAGACTTAACTGTAGGATTCATCCAGTTAAATTAATATATTGTTGTCAAGAAATTATTGCCTTTCAGGAAAAATGTACGGTGTTAAATACAATACCTAGAAGTCTTGGGTAAAATTTTTATTTTACTGTAGCAACTATTTAATTTGTAACTCTCCTTACATATTTTTCATGTTGTATTCCTAGATTAAAAGACACAACTTTATTATTTTTAGTTCTCATCTGTAATTCTCATCTATAATTAACTAGCATAGTAGTTTAGATAATACTGCTTTTTATTGTTAATATATAATTATTTTAATGAAATACTAATCAAAGCTAGTTATATTAGCCAAGATTCAGCACTTACGCAGCTCAGATCTTCTTCAGGGATGTATAGGTGCTTTCTTTTTATTGGTTTATCAATTACTTTAACATCAATAAAATCTCAGGTGCACCAAGACTAACACTAAGTTGCTCTGCCCACATTCCAGGCAATTCCAGGTAATTCTGAAGATCAGAAAAAGAAGCAAAGGGTTGAGTTATTCTTTTCAGAACCTGGAGACAGAAAGAATAGGGAAGGGCTGTCCTTAAACCAGAGGCTGCTGATGTTTAAAGATTGAGGACACTGCTGTACAGCTTTTAAGTACATGAGCACAAAGGGCATATATTATATATTGCTCATCCTCTGAAACAGAGCTGAACAGGAGGGACTTCCTGAAGAGCTCCCAAAATGTGAGAATTTGTAATGTATATTTGGACAGTACAGCATAGTAAAATGCCAAGCAAAGCCGGTGTCCCAGCTAGTTCTGAAACTGGAGGCACCCTCATGCTGTGCCTGTACCTGCCTTAGTGTGCTGTGCTGGTTTTGGCTGCGGTAGAGTTAACTTTCTTCAAAGTAGCTAGCACAGGGATATGTTTGGGATTTGTGCTGGAAACAGTGTTGATAATACAGGGGAGTTTTTGCTACTGTTGAGCAGTGCTTACACACAGTCAAAGCTTTTTCTGCTTCTCAAGCCACCCCACCAGTAGGTAGGCTGGGGGTACATAAAAAGCTGGAAGGGGACACGGCTCAGACAGCTGACCCCAACTGACCAAAGCGATATCCCACACCATATGACATCATGCTCAGCAATGAAGGGGCGGGGGGATTCGGAGTGATGGCATTTGTCTTCCCAAGTAACCATAACATGTGATGGAGCCCTGCTTTCCTGGAGATGGCTGAACACCTGCCTGCTGTTGGAAAGCACTGAATTAATTCCTTGTTTTGCTTTGCTTGCATATGCAGCTTTTGCTTTACCTATTAAACTGTCTTCTTTGGATTCTCTCCCCCATCCCACCAGGGGGGAGTGAGTGAGTGGCTCTGTGGTGCTTATTTGCCAGCTGGGGTTAAACCACAATATGTGCTTATGTTGCTTCCAAGGCCTAATGGGGCATAAATCTGCAGTTTTAGTATGGTACTGCTCTGTGCAGCCACAATGCATTATTTAGAGCTAGCTGAGGTGTTTCTAACAGACTGTGATATTACTTCTTGTAAGCATGTCCTTAAAGCCCTAAGAGCTTGAACTGAAATCAATTCATCTGAGACACTTGACGCCTATACTGTCTACAATGACAATATTATGCTATAGTGGATATGGTATTGCTGAATGCAATTTCTTCCTAGAAAGCAGAAATGGTAGTTCTGTGGATGGACTTTGCTCTTTGGTTCCCAAAGGAACATGTGCTACGTTAAGATGAATCTTCAAAATCAAGGACTTTCAGTGTGAAAGTGGTTTACAGACTGTGCCACAAGGATTTGAAAAGCCAAACTCAGCTAATATATTCCCTATGACTGAGATCAGGCACATTTTTAAATCCATTTCAGTAATTTCTCAAGAATACATAAATTGTCTCCTCTTTTTCTTGTGCTTGCAGCTCTAAGATGTCCATTCTATCAACATCCTTTCTATTTATTAAATTTGATAACTTTATTAGACTCAGTTTTCTATCTGTTCTGGCCCATTACAATCTCAGTATTGCAAGAGTATTTTGATGTGTTTCTTCTAATCACAGTTTTCTGGATGGTATCCTTGTTACCATCTCTGCATATGAGACAGTCAATATTGTCTTGAACTGCAACAATAAAATTTCAGATAGTTCACTTTCAATACTATCTGTCAGGTATCATTTCTTATAACAATTACTTAAACAAATTTAATATTCAGTTTCTAGTGTTATCTATGGGGTTTTATTTATTTTCACCCTGATGGGCCATTGTTATTTTTCCACTAGTATTGGAAACATATTTCTTAGCTTTTAGCTCCAGCAGCTGAAATTTCTACGTAAAATCTAAGAATGTAATACTGATGATCATGTAATAGATTTTTGTATGCATAATTTCAGACAATAAATGGCTTAGCAGCTACTAAAACCTTTACAAAACTTTCCCAATTGTTTCTTGGAATGTCATGCAGTACCATTTTTTAAATTAATATTTTTCAGGAGGCTGAACCTCTTTCATTTTGTCTAAACATCGACAACTATTACCATTTGAGACTAGGTGAAACATTTGCACAGAGTTGACAGGCAGAAGGATGGGAAGATAGAGGACGTATAGCAGACCTGTGCCTCTCTGGAGAGGCAATAACAGGCTGGGCAGCGCAGGCTAGGATTATAAAAATGGCTCCAAACACCTATCTTTAAGTACCTGAATCAGTCCCTAGCTGAAGTTTTGTCATACATATAAAATATTTGAATAACTGTAGTTCAAAACAATATTTAAAAGTTTAAATCTCTCACAGTCTTATACATTCAAAAGCATTATACAAGAAATTGTATAGGCATTTTTTTATGCATTTAAGACTCTTTTTTCATACAGATTTTATTCAAGTATGCAGGGTGACATGTAGCAGGGGTCTTGTGTGAGCATAAGTCTTAGCCACTTCATGGAAAAACATGCACAGATTATTTCTGCAGAAAAAAAATTACACATCTGAAAGGACACAGAACTGAGGCTCCTTTGAAAATTAGAGATGAAAATAATGTATCAAACTTAGTAACCATTTAGGTCTGTGCAACTGCACTTGTACAGGGACAACTGAGAATAAAGACTTTCCTGTGAATATTAGTCAGAAGGTGATGAGATGCATTATGGATTTAATAAGTAAAAGTAAATTTTTCCATCAATTAAAAAGAAGCCTCCAGAACCAAAAAAAAAAAAAAAAAAAAAAAAAAAAAACTCTTTTTTGCCCTTGATGGCATAAAATTACAGCTCTCAGCTCCAACAAGAAGAAATTCCTTGCCCCAATAAATTCAGTATTTGATCTTGCTGTCTCAATACCACACTGAATTAAACTTATGGGTCACTTAGCACTTCTAAAACGAACACCATTTATACCTACAACAATGGTCTGTAATTAAACTATTCCACAATCTCTATTAATGTGCCTTACAGAAAGGTTCAGGAGAGTAATTAACACTCTTCACTACAGCAAAAAGAGTTATTAACCAACACTAAAATAAACACAGGGAAACAATTGTAAACTAATGGGTTTGTAAATTAATAGGTTTACAATGTGAAGACCGGTGTGTTGTTTTTGGCTGGGGTAGAGTTAACTTTCTTCATAGTAGCTAGTATGGGGATATGTTTTGGATTTGTGCCAAAAACAGTGTTGATAATACAGGGGTGGTTTAGTTATNGTGTATTCAGAGTGATGGCGTTTGTCTTCCCAGGTAAACCCTTATGCATGATGGATCCCTGCTTTCCTGGAGATGGAACACCTGCCTGCCCATGGGAAGTGGTGAATGAATCCCTTGTTTTGCTTTGCTTGCATGTGCAGCTTTTGCTTTACCTATTAAACTGTCTTTATCTCAACCCACAAGTTGTCTTACTTTTACCCTTCCAGTTCTCTCCTCCATCCCACTGGGGACGAGTGGGTGAGTAGCTGTGTGGTGCTTAGTTGCTGGCTGGGGTTAAACCACGACAACCGGTAAAGTTTAACAGCCATTTGAGAAACATTGCAGTATTTTTATTTTCCTAAGAGCAAAGGTGAACTTTGTCTATCTTATTTTAGGTAGATAGATAAACACTTCCAACCCAAAAATTTCAACACGGAGGTGAACACAGTTTGACTTTGCCATCTGATTAGATGGCATTATCTCAGCTTTTTGTTTGATAATACAGAGGATAAGTTTTGAATGATTCTTACACCTCTCAGTAGCCTCATGGATTTTATAATAATTTTGAACCAACCTTAATTTCTACTGTAAAGTTTGATTTTTCAAGACTTTTTTTATATAATCATAGCATTTTTAATCTACAGATTTTTCCTGAGTTTTTTGCTTGGCTTTTCTTGGAGATTTCATAGAACAATGTCAGAAGGTACCTACTGACCACTTACTGGTGTGAAGTGCCCTTGCTGTGCTTTAATGCTACCCTGAGTCCATTGCCCCTTACAGGAATATGTCCCATTGTTTTGTTAATGGCATTGAGGAAGGCCAAGGTTGGCGTCATGGGCCTGAATTCACCCAGGAGCTCTACAGCCCCCCTCCCTTCTGGAGCTCAGACTGCCTGTGCTCAAAACCAGTGCTGATGTGACGCAGCCACCTTACCTGGCAACAACCCACTGGGAGAACACCTTGGGTGGCAGAAGGACCTCATGGAGGCCTTGCTGGAGACCTCTGCCCCATCCCTCTGAAGCAGCACTTATGCTCAGACCCACAGTCCTGGCCCTTGCCTGAGCTATGCTGCAGGTATGACCATGCCCATCCTAAGACCAACCTGCTGACTCGACTTCTTGGCTCCACCTCACACTTGACTGGCTACTGCAGACGTGCCCAGTGATCACAGGACTCTTGGCTGACCATGGTGACCATCACTGGTCCTGCTCTGCTCTTGTTGCTCAAATACAAAGAGGTGCCCTACCCAGCAAAAGCCCACTGCTCTGTCCACCTCATTGTTGCCTTCATCACCATGTGGGGGGAGTGAAGACAATGATGTTCAGAGGGAGCCACCACTGCTGCTGAGCTTCCTCAGGCAGGACAGCACGTGCTGGATCAGGACTCGTCCTGAGGCAAAGGGGCTCCTCAGTTGAAGGCCAGGTACAGGCACAACTGCAGCTTTGCATGGGTGAAGAACAAGAGCAAAGGCTTAAATGCAGCTCCTGAGCAAAGAAATGGGGATTCCCTGATGGGCTACCTGGCAGGTAGCTTATTCACTGTCCAAAACTGCGGATCACATTCTCTTGCCATAATGATTTACCAGAGCTACTGCTTTTTCTTTTAACTGTGTATTGAAGATCTGTGTTTGTTTTCTCAGCTCAAGATGAAAGGATAAGTCATTACTGTTGATACAAAGTTGTTGTCCACTGGCACTCAAAAATCATTCTTAATCACAAGGTAAGTTTATAACTAGCTTTGTTAGTTCTCCTTTTGCCCTCAGTCTTCTCAGTTTATATATTCAAGGTTTTCTATCTAATGATTTCGTATTTCATGTTTCTTTGCTTCTCTTTAATTAAAAGCTCACATCCTCAGGTAATGATACAGAAGTTATGACATATGAAAAAAAAATAATTGATTTTGTGAAATCTGGTGACTCTTAGCAATGGTTTCATGGACTGTTATCTGAACTAAGGTTATTGGTATAGCGAGTTCAGAAAAAACCTTTACCTGCAGTTATTCAGTGCCTCCTCATCTCCTCTATGTCATATTGTTAATATTATGAATGAAAACCTGAGAAACCTTCCAAAATTTTCTTTGAAGTACTTGTCTCTCTTATGCGCTGGCATTCAGCTTGCACAAGAGTTAGTGTTGCAAATGATTCGTTATATCACTGCAATTCAGTCTGAGGCCAAACCAGTTCAGTATTCCACATTCGTGTAGACCAGCTGACAATGTTGGTACAAGGGAACATATTTTTGCTTTCAACCTCACCTCATACATGAGGTAGCAGCAGATCTGCCAGCCAATACAAATGTCTTGGAAAGAAGTGTAAAATGGCAGTTTTTACAGCAAAGGTTGCCTTAAGAATGTCCTTCTGTAAGCAAGAAAAGATACACACAGTTAAATAGCTGCCATTACACTTGTCTGAGCTTACGATGTATCAGTTTTATCTCTCTGGAGTAGTATAAAAAGAAAACATAATATGGTTTTGAAACTCCGACAAGCACTGTAGATATAATTACTCAGCCTTGCAAACACTATTATTATCCATTATGAACATGTCATCCTGAACAAAGCATTCACCCCTTTTTTTTTCTTTTTTTTTACGATTAAGGCATGCATACAACAGATAGGTTCATGTTTTCCTAATTGTGTTTTTATTAGCAAATAAATAGTTAAATTTTTACTTGATCATGAAGAACCAGGAAAATTAATAGGGAAAACAGTATGGCTCCCACAACATCTAGAAACTTCTCCCTTATCATAAAAATGACTGGCGAAAGCAACAGCAACTTTGCTCACTCTTATTTTTACCAGTAAGAGTAACCCAGCATCCTGGGCCTCTTTGGCAGAGCTGGGTTCAAATGTTCAAGCCACACAGGGTACTCAGAGTTCCCCACCAAGTTCCACACTAAGCAGGCACTGGGCCGAGAGGAGAATAGAGGCTTCCTGTTGTGATCTGCTGGTGTACTCATTTTCTGCAATGACATTATGGCCTGTGGCTCCATGAACGTGCTCCCATTTTCTCATCCCTGCATTTAGGTCAAGGCTGAATCTGCCTGTGTACTATTGAATACCAGAAACTGATGTCATATATCAAGTCCCATAGGACCTATCATTGCAATTCAGTGCTGAAAGGGCATAAATGCATGCAGAAAACAACAAAAAAAAAAAGTCAGTAACTGTAATCCTAAAAAGTAAAGACTTACATATTCATCTCTACATATTCTAAGGATGAAAACAACATTCCATGATTAAAAACAAAAGTATTTAGATGGCCATGTATTCTTTCCATGACCAAAAGATCACTGTGACCCTCTCCAGGCAATACCAAATTTCCACATACTGTTCCAGATTGTTGACTTTCCTGACTGGGATGATTTGGTTTTTTTTTTTTTTTTTTAATTTTTTCATGAGAAATATGAGTATCCTAGCTAGCTACCTATGTACCTTTTTCTGAGGTGCAAAAGGTATTTTAGCAAAAGCTTCTATCTGTTTAAACTGCTTTTACTTTTTTATTTTTTTTTTAATCTTTATGGGGATTTTTTGATTAGGGGGGTGGGGTTTGGAGAGAAAAGTAGGTTGTTTTGTTGTTTGGGGTTTTTTTGTGTTGAATGAGCCAAAATAGATGAATATCGGGTTGCTTATGAAATATTACCTTTTCCTGTACAGATTTTTCCATTTTCTACAGGACTGCTTTATACTCTATTTTAAGTTTCATTTCTTCTTTTGCAGAAATTACCTAAAAGCATTTTAATACTAATGTGGAAGTACAATTGAGAAAGGATTGGAATATTTATTTCATACGATTAATGCTTGAACCTTTTTTTCTTTAATACAAGTAAAGCCACTGGTAAGACTCCTAATGAATGTAAATCTAATTTAAATATGAACCAGAAAGTTTCTGACCCTATGACTTTTAAAAACATAATCTGTATGACCAATATTCCTAGTTTTCTTTGATCTCTTAAATTTATTTTTATTACAAGAGAGGTTGCTTTGATACAAAAAAAAGTTTAGGGATAATTTAATCTCTTATTTTACCTGAAAATCTTTAACAAATGACTCAATTTACTCCCTTACAAATCAGTCATTGACAGTAGATACAAATTAAAATCATTAATCTCTGTATAAAGCTGAGTTTGGACTGTATCCAGGAAGTAAGTTACTTAAACACACTGGTCAAGACAAAAATCTTTGAAAATTATTCTGACTGCTGTTTGGATACAGTAAGATAAGAAGTAGCTGTCCCATTTCTACAAGTTAACAGTGAAAATGTATTTTTCCAAAATCTTCATGTCTAAATTCACATATAAGTTTTATAAAATTTCAATGTCTTTCCCCTTTGCCCTAAAAATCCCACTTATATATAAGCAGTTAAAATAAGTAACAACATAGATCAAAATGTGTACAGCAGATGCAATAATGCTCATTGTTGCAAATAATCGTCATCTGGATGACTGTATTCATATTTCTCTATTTCCTGGCATGCTACTTAAGTCAGTTGAATAGTCCTGCATTTGACCAGGGTTTGGGGTTTTTTTTTTTTTTTTTTTTTTTTTTTCAGATTTTTTAAAAGTTTTTTTTTCAGGAATTTCTCTCCTAACTCTGTAGATCCGTGTAAGATACCTGTTTCCAGATCTGGGATTTCCAGGGTCCTGTGAGAGAAATGATCAAGTGTTTCTGACTCCAGACAGATGTTGCACCTTTGAATTTTACTTTCCCTTTGCATATGGGCATGCTCACATTTCAGTATGCTGTTCCCCACATGTTTTATACCATCTTCCTGAGAGCAAATGAGGCAGGAGAGTATATCGGCTTTGGCAGAGTGCTAATGCAGTTGGAATGCTCCTGGTGTGTGAGGTAGCTCTTTCAAGCTGTATTTTTTCTTGATTCACAGATATTTATAAAGCTAAAATGGCTTCTGGGTGTTGTTCTTATTTCACTTGCAGGAGTCTAACTCGGACTTACTTTGGGAAATTTACACCTGCTCTTATGGCTTTTCTTTCCTAACTAGTGTTTTCTTTCTTCCTCTCTCCAAGTTTTCTCCTGATGACCTTAAAGATGATTTTTCAGTCAGGAAAGGCCACAATGCCTTTCCACAAGATTTTTCCAAGGATACTGATCATTCTTTTGAATGTGAAGGAGTCCTGGAATTTCTGTGAATCAGTACCCTTATATCCTCTGTGCAGCATCATTAATTCCCTAAATTCATTGAAATCTGACCACTTCAAGATCAAGAACATTTGTAACAGAACTCCTTTTTTTATAATTATTTTAAACTTAATTATTTAAGGTTGTTTTCTATTAAATCCTTACAAGGATATCCAGATCAGTATGAACTTAGCACTACTTCTTATTGATTCCTAATGACTTAGCAAAGAAATCNAAATCTGCCAGCTGCCACAAATCTGAATAACTGAGGCTATTTAGTACTAATACTATTATTAGCCGCATTTGTTCTCCAACATTGTATTTAAGACCTTAAATACATCTGTTATGATACCATTCCCAATTCGCCATCTGTTGAATAATGATTGGTCTTTATAAAACACTTACAGAAAAATTAATATTGAAGTCTTCTATGGTGATTAAAAAATTACAGTTTCTTGAGACATCAGCTCTACAGTTTCACAAATGTGTCTTCAGAAAGATAAGAGTGAGAAAACGGCCTAAAACCTTTAAGGAGATTGTAAACAAATTAAAGAGTACAGCAGAAAATGTAAATCGGGAAATGCTGGTGAAAAAAGCTAAAAGACCCAGACTAAAAAAACAAGAAATGAAGCAGGATTATCCAAAAGCCCAATCACAGAGAACTAGGAATCAAGTTCTTATAACAGCAGGCTGAAGACTTTAGCTTAAGTAAGTTAGAAAGAAAAAGAGAGACAGCCAGCTTCCTAAACTAGATAAGATATACTGAAACATTTCAGGAAGTACTCTAAGGATAATCTGCATTTGTATTTTCTTGCTGTAAGGTGGGTTTTTTTGTAATGTTTTCCTTAACGTAATGATATTTAGTTTTAATCCCTCTCAGGCAGAGTGTAATTTTTGGGAGATCTGGCAATGATAACTCAGTAAATGAAAAATGGTGGCTGCCTAAGCAGTGAACCCATTCTCCAGTAAAGGATGAAGACACTGCTCAAGAGTCTTTTCCTAATTCATTTCTTTGTGTGCTTGCAGGCTTACATGAGAAAGACTGGTTCTAGAGACCTGGCACACCTCCATCCAGCTGCAAAGGCTCATGTTGGGGTGGGACCTCCCAAATGTCTAAGTTGTGGAGGATTTTTACTGCCCTTGTGACAGACAAATAGAGTATCAAAATGACTGTGGTGTGCATGATTGTCATGTTGGTCAGGTCTGGCTTAAGGGACAAGAGAAGACTCCCAAAACAAACCAGTAAAATCTCCTTCATTATTTTTTTCTGCTTTGTTCCCAAAAACTTGTCCACTATCCACACCTTCTGTGTGCTGATGTTTCTGTGGCAAGTAGGACTCCTACAAGAGAATTTCTGATATAAGGAAAATAAATATTTAACAGAAGCATCAGTTGGAATGGGTAATAAAGGAACATCCATATTTTCCAGAGCTAAATCTTTCAAGATCAAAATTCCTGAAACAAGCTAATTTATCTTCAAAAGATGCATAAAACATAAGCCTGCAATATTTTCAGTACTCAACCTCTGTGTCAGACATAGATTTCCTAACCTGCTGTGATAAAGCAATTACCTCAAGCTTTGAAGTCAGCTATAAGAGAAAATATTTAAGGATTCCATAGTCTGGTGGAGACATCTGGCTGGAAGACAGAAATTAGTGCAAATTTATTGCACTAAGCTGAGGTACATTCCAGCCAACAGCCTCAACAAGGCACCTGATGCTTTTTAAGGCTGAAAATATATTTTAGAAAATAGAATGCCTGTTAATACAGTGGGTGTTTAGGCCCTAAAAATAAATGAAACTATCCACTTCTTTTGCTACCTTACATTAGGCAACAAAGCCTAATGATGAACTGTTTAGTAGAATGTAAATATTATTTTTTCATTTTATCTTGTACCTGTAATTGTTTTGTCTTTCACATATATTAAAAGCAGACCAAATTCTATTCATAACATAGGTGAAAATCCTCATGAAGTATTCAATGATTTTCAGATCCCATAGGTGGGATACATCCTTCCGAATGATGTCTCTCTTTGCATCACTTATGAAGGTAAACCTTCATATATAGTTTAAAATAAATGCATCATTTCCAGAGGGTTAAAACTGAGTGAGATGGATTGCACCTTTACCCTTAATTTGATATTTGTAATTTTTGCCAGCTTTCCTTTTACATTTCCATTAACATTTTTCAAGATACTGAAAANNNNAAACAATGTATCTTGATTTCTTTCTCTCAAAGAAAATTAAGAGTCAAATAATGGCACCTGTAAAAGGTAATCTTCTGTTTAACCTGTAACTCCCTTACTTATTAAAAATAAATTTCAAACTGTGCAGAGGCACTAAAAAAAATCTAAATAAAACCAAAACAAACAAACAAAAAAGCCCAAAATTATTTTCTTAACCTGAAAATACACTCATATGGGAAACTGAAAAGTTATCCTATCTTCATGAAGAGACATGAACCATTTTTTCTGAGCAAACGTATGGGAATGATGAGATTAGTAGATGTTAGATTTCCCCTTTAACTTCAGATTTTAAATCTTCTTCAATACTTAGCATAACCCTAAAATTATGTGCCTTTAACATTCACTTTCCATGTATTTTTAACTTGATCCATTTTTTCCTATTATGAATAACTCTTTAAATAAATGTTACTATTTTTTTTCCATTAAATTATCTAACCCATTTCCCTTCTAAGGCTTCTACTGACACTCAGTGACTGTGACAGGACTGTACTAGAGCCTTCAAAGAGATTATTTCCTTTGGATGGTTAACTTTTCAGAAGTAGAATACCTAAATCTTTACTTTTTAATTTAGTGATTAGCCTTAGGTTTTTAGATAGCAACTTTTTAAAAAATTAATTCAAAGTCCTGGAGTTTGTTTTATTTCCAATGCACAATAAATTATTTAATCATGCAGTTCTGACAAATTTGATGGAAATTATTTTTTCTTATGGCAAAAAATCTATTAATTTAATTAACCATAATAATATTCATAAGGTGCTTGTTTAAAAACTGTATTTGATATGATATGCCAACTAGGTGATATTGGTATGTTATAAGTGTGCTTCTTTCCTTCTGATAACAAATTTTTTAACTAACTTTTCCACTGGAACTTTAGCTCATTTATTTTTCCTTTGAGCTCCATTTACATAGCCTTTGCTGGCACAGAGAGCAGTTGATGTGCAATTAGGTGTTCACTTAAGGCACCTTTGAACTTATCGCCTTGCTATCTTAACATGACTTAAACGATAGAATAACAAAAAATGGACAGTTTTTTCATGCTGTTAATAACACTGATAGTAACAAAGAGAAGAGTTGTCGCACAGACCAACAACTGTGAAAGAATCCCCATTTTCAGAACAGATTGTTTGCGATGACATTGAATCATGCATGATGAATGGCCTTGATTTTTAAAAATCATTATGGACACTTAAATGTTAATCACTTCTGAAAATCTATGCCTTATTATGAAGAGTCTAATGTGCTTCCTTGCATTTAAAACTTTTAGCTCTCCATTCCTTTAATTTTTAACTGTGTGTGTATACGGTGACCTCTATGACTCCAAGTGATTCACAGGCTACTGCCAGGCTGAAAAATACAAATAATCTAGTATAATTTGACCTTTTAAAAGCAACAGTCATTTTTAGACTAAGAGGAGTTAGATATTTTCATCAATTGAAGAGGCAGCATGTTGTAAACTTCTGACCTTTTGTAACAACATTGTAGTCCTCTGTTTATGCACACAAAGAACAGTGGTAAGGTACTTAGGGGCTAGCAAATTGACATTTGGTTTAAACTAAAACTATAGGGTTTGACTGCCCAGTAAGTTCTAATGAGAAACTGTAACCACTCTGTATTGACACTGTGGTTCAGCATTTATATTTCGCTTCACCTGGCATCGAAGTTCTATGTACCTGCTTTGACAATATAAGTTGTATATTTGCATTTCTGTAAAGTATGGAATCAGGAAAAAGATAAAAATATTCCTTCAGTTAACTTTTAGATATGACAAAAAAAGAAAGCAGATAAAAAAGATGGACAAGGAGGTGAAACTAAAATGGTTTAGTAATATAAGCTTGCCTACATGATTAGCTGATCCTACTGTATGAAAATCCTTTTGCCAATAAGACAGACAAGGGGTTGTGAGGGTTAAGATGGCTGACTGAAATTTTCTAGTATATACTGATTCTTTTTTTTGCTTAAATATTTTTTTTCCCCTTGATTTCCATAACTTTAAACAATACTCTCCAATGAAGAGTAGATGCGTTTTTGTACCGACAGGACGAACATGTACAGTGATGGTATAAGTGACTGTTACTGCCTACATGGATGTAACATCTCACAGAATTAGAGGTGAGAAAAGCGTGAAGTATACATAAAGACTGGAATCAGGGGAAGATTTTGGACAAGTTTCATGTACTATACTGTGTATTTGCTTTTGTTAAAAGGCAAGTCTTCAGGGACTATCTCAATAGTGTTAACAAAGTCCAGTCCCTTGTATAATTGATTGAGAAAAGGGCAGAATCCTGCTTTGAATCATCCTCTGGAAGATCCTAACTTTATAGTCTAATTTAGCAGCTGAGAAGCCTTTGTCTCTCTCCATTGACTAGTAAAGAAGAAATGAAGATCAGTCTCTCTAAGCACAAATTAATCCTTAAGAAGACCTTTCACTTAATTGAATCATGCCTCTAGATGATGTCACATCACAGGATGGTTCTTCAATGATTCCTTAATGCAGGCAGCCCTGTGCGATAGCTGGCTCTAGGGACAGAGCTGTAAAGGCAGGGGGTAAAGGGAAGAGTAAGCAAGATATATCATGGATAGAAAGAAAAGGAAAAACCCAGGATATTTCAGAGTGATGAGAACAAGAGTTCATTAGAACACAGGACTCATTTAGAAGCACAGGAATTTTCTTGCTCCAGATTGTCAAGCCTTTCTGCAATATCATTCCAGCTGTGTAGAGAAGAGCAGGACTGTGAACATATTTTTTCTAAAGAACCAGTATTGTGCTGAAGAAATACACAATTTCTATTGTCAATAGATCCAATCAAATACCAATCAGTTGCATAGGCTTATGGCAAATATTTTCAAGATAGCTGATAATCTTAAATTTGGTTTCAATAAGATTTCATTAATTTGGAGCTCTGTGGAGGGAGGTTTTGTTTTCCTATTTGTTTGGAAAGTTTAAAAAGCTCTGCTTTGGAAGTTGTTTTCTTCTGTGCTGGTTTTGGCTGGGGTAGAGTTAACTTTCTTCATAGTAGCTAGTATGGGGATATGTTTTGGATTTGTGCCAAAAACAGTGTTGATAATACAGGGGTGGTTTAGTTATTGCTGAGCAGTGTGTACACACAGTCAAAGTCTTTTCTGCTTCTCACAACACCCCACCAATGAGCAGGCTGGGGGTACACAAAAAGCTGGGAGGGAACACAGCCAGGACAGCTGACCCCAACTGACCAAAGGGATATTCCACACCATATAGCATCATGTTCAGCATATAAAGAGGAGGGAAAAAGAAGGAGGGGGAGGGGGGGGGATTCAGAGTGATGGCGTTTATCTTCCCAAGTAACTCTTATGCGTGATGGAGCCCTGCTTTCCTGGGTGTGGCTGAACACCTGCCTGCCCATGGGAAGTGGTGAATGAATCCCTTGTTTTGCTTTGCTTGCATGTGCAGCTTTTGCTTTACCTATTAAACTGTCTTTATCTCAACCCACAAGTTGTCTTACTTTTACCCTTCCAGTTCTCTCCCCCATCCCCCTTGGGGACAAGTGGGTGAGTAGCTGTGTGGTGCTTAGTTGCCAGTTGGGGTTAAACCACAACACTTCTGAGACGGCTAGAATCGGATGCATTTCTAGTCAGTGATACAGATATTTGGAAATGAACTGAATATGCACTCCATTGCAGAGCGTTGAAAGCTACTTTCAGATGGAAGCAATTTTTCTCCAGTGGCACTCAATTCTGCATCCATATGAAAATACAGGAGTAAATGCTTGCTGTCCTTAGACAATCTCCTTAATCATCTGTGTCTCTGAGATAGATCAAAACTTTTTATACTTACTTTTCTCTGTTAATATATCCTGTCAAGACACTCACTGATAACTTACTTTCAGAAAATAGGCATTTTGTTAATAGCAAGGTCACTTGCATAGAACTGTCCATATTTGGTTAATCAATGCTACTGTAGGCAAGCTTTAAATTAAAAACAAATTCACCAGGTCATTGTA
Organism: Sula dactylatra; assembly: GCA_013389905.1. Classification (NCBI taxonomy): domain Eukaryota; kingdom Metazoa; phylum Chordata; class Aves; order Suliformes; family Sulidae; genus Sula; species Sula dactylatra. The sequence goes on from WEKW01011377.1 coordinate 21,346, forward strand.
TCAATGATTCACCAGTCAAAATGTCCTGGTGAACTGTATAATTGTGGGCAAAATTTGGAAAGTTTCGCTTGCCAAACAGATACCCAAACCAGCCAGGCCATAGTTGGGCATCCCACCATATCACGCTATGGCTTCTAGCCACCCGCTGTGGGAAGCAGAAGCAAAATGACAAGCCTGCAGCACTTAAGGATCCTGTTTCAGACTTGTGGTTCTGCATCAGCTGGGACTCCCTGTTGCCCAGCAGTGAGCTTCTCTTTCTGACTGGGAACAGGGTTGCATTCTGAAATCCTGAAGTGCTCCTATTACTCTTTTCTGCTCAGCTTTATTAGCAAGGTAATTTTGTGCCAAAAGAATAAACTCTCACAATATAAGTTGCATTCACTACTATTTAGAACATATTTATACCTCTTTAAACTCTTAATTGTAAAGGAGATATACACACTAGATAATTATTATTTATATACTTTTGATTTTAATTATCTAACAAAAGACCAACGTAAATCACACTTCAGTCTTAAAATGTGTAAAGGGTATAACTAATGGTGCTAAAACTTAATTAAAATTATTTCATTGGTGTGGGACTTTTTATATTATGCAGTTCTTTATGTTCCTCAATACATCCCTGATTTGCTTATAGTAGTGTTGTGGTTTAGCCCCAGTCAGCAACTAAGCACCACACAGCCGCTCGCTCACTCCCCCCACCCCTGTGGGATGGGGAGAGAATCGGAGGAGCAAAAACAAGAAAACCCTTGGGTTGAGATAAGAACAGTTTAATAATTAAAATAAAATAGTAAGAATAGTAATGGTAATGATAATATAATAATAATAATATAATAAAAAGAAATAATGAGAGAGAATAAAACGAAACCCAGGGAATAAAGGGAAAAGGGAAAAAAACCACAAGAGCTGCAACTGCTCACCCCCCGCTGACCGACACCGCCAGTCCCTAAGCCGCGATCGCTGCCCCCCCCGGCCAACTCCCCCCAGNNTACCAAGTCTAAAACACAGCACTATACTAGCTACAGTGAAGAAAATTAACTATCCCAGCTAAAACCATGACAAGTAGGATGTTTGCCCCTTCACCAGTAGGAAAAACATTGTAGCAAACTAGAAAATGATGATTTTAAAATGAAAGTTGTGGCTGGAATTCAAAACCAGACATCATTCTGTTCTAAAACTGTTCTTTAAATGGGGGGGGGTGGGGGGGTGGGGGTGTATTTAGCCCAACAGTAAATACACTCCTACAAAAAATATCAAGTGAAAATTTCAGTTATTAGTAATGTTTATACTTATGGCAGTATTGTGAACTTTCCCTATTAGTGTCTCAATTTGACTGGAGTTGATCAGTTAATCCAAGTGTGTAACTGTTGGTAAAACTGGGAAGCCTTGCACATCAAAAAATAGTCTTCCTCTAAAGAGATAATGCTCATGACTAAATGATTAACTAAGATCAATTCATTGAAATTTAGCACAATGACATTTTCTGAGTTTATTTATGGACATTGATTTTTTTACCTACTTCAAACATCTGTTGACCACTCAGTTCTAAAGTAATTAAACAACATTTGAATAAACGAAGTAATTTTTAGACTGTGAATAGGAAAACAGTGGGCTAAATTCCCATTTCCCTGATACAGAAGATACTCATTGAAATCTAGATATGTTTGCATGAGTGTAACTGGGGAAAAAAAAGACAATAAGGTTAGAAATAATGTATGTAGAAAGGAGGACTATAATGTGATACTTGATTCTTAGCTATTTTATCAGATATATCCCCTAACCAAAACAAGAGCTGTGACCGTATTAAAAGTAGAAGTCCGTCCCATTTGTAAATTCATATGTTAACATTTGTATTACAGACAATCATTTTATTTCTAAATATTAAATTTTTTATAATATATCTTTAACAAACTTTAAAAAGACTATCTATCAAAGCTCTTTCTCAATTATCTTCTCTTTTCATAGCAGCCACAAGCCACTTTTTAAGAACTTACGAGCACAAAATATCACAAAGATAATAAAACCTGAGCATATCTCAGTGCAGGTGAGTAAAAATTAAGCTAATGCAACAAACATTGCATTGAACTAAGTACAAATTCAAGTGTTCTCATACTGGAAACACTTTGAAATGCACATGGATTCTGAAAAATACTTCAGTCATATTTCAGTCTCTACTGAACTGCCTTGATAATGGCAGAAATAATACCTTTGGTATTACTGTAGGGTACCAATTCTTATACAACTGGAGTCAAAATAATCAGGACTATTGCTGACATGAAAATAAACATTTGCAAGCAACCATTCACACACACATCAAGCAATGGTGTTGTTATAAAGGAAAAAAATAATGGCTTGAATATCTTTGTCACATCTCCAAACCGTGATTCAACTCATCCTAATACAAATGTCAAAACCAGGTGAGGTGAATTCATTCTAAAATTGTCCATCCTGGACTTAGACATCTAAAATTAGGAAAGATATTTCTCATCCTATGTGGTTTTGAAGCAAGTTCTGTTTAGGCCGTTCCTGTTGCTATTATCTACCAACAAGGAAGCTTTCCTCAGTAGTGAAATGTTTTGACCTCATGGGTAGGATACATCTCACTTAACTTTAGACAACTACAATTGAACTAATTTGCAATGCTCCATTTCGAGTTAATAGAGAAGAATAGGCATCTTGAATTAGACTCATTATCTATGAAGACAGTCTGGACAACTAATCAAATGTAGACATCCTAATTCACTTATTTGAATCCTGAAATTGCTAATTCTAGATACAATGTTTTCAGTGACAACCAAACACATCTCTCTTTTTCCCTTTTCTCTCCCTTCACAATTCTTATTCCTCACTATATTATGAAGATATTTTGCAGACCTATTAAGAGAGATTAAATCCTAGTTTAAGTAGATAATCAATGTCTGTTAAGACAGATCACCTTATTAAAGAGAAATTTAATTTTAGCCACCTCTAAAAACTGGGACATAGTATATAATAAAAACTCAGGGCAGTACATCAAGGTCAGGTTCAGAAAGAAATTTATCAGATCAAGCAAGAGCAGAAATAACTACACACAAACAGTCAAAATAAAAGTAAAAATCACAGACATAGGGGTAATTCATGTCTCAGCATAGGCAGAGAAGGACTATGTTTTATGAATCTCTTGCTTAACCTTAAATGACCTCCTGACTTTGCACTTAAATTATCCAGAAAGAAAGAACTTCATTATATAAAGGGGGGTTTTTTTGACTATGTTAATGATAAGAACTCTACTGAGAAATAATCTTTTACTTCAGTTGCCTGCTTAAATTCCAAGTATTTTCTTCCTTTCTGACTAATGAAGGCTCCACTTTTCCTCCTTTTTTATGACTTCATGTATCATCTGATCTATTTCTTTAATGATGCCAAATTGATGGGATGTTTTGCCACCTCTGATGTACAGGTGGCTCCAGAGGAAAACTTTCTAATGATCCCTAATCTAATCCCTAAGCACACGCCAAATGATGGTTAATAATTGGTGCACCATGAAACTGGACAAAACCTGAAATTTTCTTTGCTCATAATCCTTGGGGGCATTAATAATACTACCAGGGGAGACTTGAGCAGGTAAAGGGTGGCTCCAGGGGATAATGTGAAAGGTATAGCTGCCCAGCAGTATTCTCCTTGATCCTAATAGTCAAAAGGAAAGGACTGGATCATAGAGAATGTGTCAGAAAGTCAATTCCCAGCTGCAGAGCTGGGAGCCACTGGCAGGTCTTTGCTCTGACCATTGAGCCCTCTTCAAGAGATGAGAACTTCTGCAGAAAGAAGAGACAAGATCCACCCAATGAAGGCAGGACGCAAGATTATCTTTACCAGCAGGATCGCTGACCTAGAGAAAAGCATTTTAAACTAGGCTTGGTGGGGATGGAGGCCAAAAAATCCCAAGAGAAATGGCAGAACAGGGATGAGGGGAAGCTCACTAGAGACAGAATGATGGAAAAGGGACTCACACTCCCCTTGAGAAGACAAGGTGGCTGTGAACTCATCTCAAGTGCCAGTAGCCTGTGAAGTAAACAAAAGAAATCAGAAGCCTATACAGAGCCGCTGAGCTCGGGTACCACTGAGATGAGAGGCGTGTGGCAGGATAGCTCCATCACCTGGAGTACAGCAATAAATGGACATGGACAGGTTCTAACATGAACATAGGTGGAAAAGACGCACAGTGTGAACTGCTTTAGACACAAAGGAGCAACTATGGAGCACAGACCTCTGCTATGGAGCAGCCTATTGAGAGCTTATGGTTCAGGATCAGATAGGAGCCTGTATTGGGTCTGGCTGGGAAGGAGTTAATTTTCTCCATAGTAGCCCTCATAGTGGTGTGCTTTTTATTTGTAGCTAGAAGAAGAGTTGATAACACACTGATATTTCGACAACTGCTGAGCACTGCTCACACAGCATCAAGGCTGCCTCTCCAACAGCCCCAACCAAAGGCTAGTAGGCTGGGGGTGGGCAAGAAGGTGGGAGGGGACATAGCCAGGACAGCTGACCCAAACTGACTAAAGAGATATTCCATACCATACGACATTGTGCTCAGCAANTGGCTGGACATCACATGCTGATAGGAAGTAGAGAATAAATATTTTTTCTTTCTTTGCTTCACTGTGCAGCTTTTGTTTTTCTTTATTAAACTCTCTTTATCTCGACCCATGAGTTTTTCATCCTATTTTCTCCCCTTGTCACACCAAGGAGGGTCAGTGACAGAGTGGCTTGGTGGGCACCTGGAAGCCAACCAAGTTTAATCCACCACAGCCCCAAAAGGCAAGACACTGTGGTGGGCATCTCATATAGTATAAGCTAATCAAGAAGAAAAAATGTATAATGTCTTCTTAAACCAGCAGAAAAAATGTCCCATCACAGGCCCTGGTTCTCACAAATGAGTAAGAGTTGCCTGGGTATGTGGCAGTCACTGGAAGCCTTGGCTGTGGTCATCATGAAATGGAGGAGTTTAAGATCTTGGGAAGAGTAAGGAAACCAAGTAGCCGACTAAAAAAATGGACTTCAGGTGACCTGATTGACTTGTTCAGTTAACTAGTAGGCAGTGGTAGTAATTGGAAGATATCTTGAAGGGCAAAGGAGCCTAAGAGAGTTGGTCAGTCTTCAAGGACAGCTTCCCCAATGCACAAGAATGGTTGACCTACATTTGCAAGCAGAAAGGAAGGCAGAGCAGAAAGCCAGCTTGGCTGACTGGGGAGTTCTCGGCTGAGCCTAAATCAGAGAGAATCCTAGAGGAGGGATGGGCTCCACAGGTGGAGGGTAAAAGCATCACCTCTCCCATTTTCTGGGATTAATGATGACATTCATGCACAGAATTGACTGTGTGAGTGAATGTAGATGAAAAAATGCAGTACATCCCATGTGTTCTTCTTGGGTATACACCATTGGGGTGCATCTACCTTAGTGATTTAGCTCACAGTAAGAGTCTCTTTTGATGAAAAAACCCTTGTGGTCTTTCTTGCTGCATGCTCAGAGCGCTTACATGCACCTCAGTGTGCAGATGCTCATTTCCTTTGCGTGTAATAAAGCCAGAACGTGTGCATTCCTGTGCCATGTAGCTAGAAGTATTGCTGAGAGGGACACAAGGTACAGAAACATGAAATGGATTGTATCAGTGCTGAGGTCCACCAGCACTATCTGATGGCACATGATTTTTCTACTGTTCCATAGGACTTAAGATTTTGAAAAAGCCAGAAAGGAGATTAGTCTTTTGCCATTGTTTTGGCATTTTGTGTGAGACAAAACATTATATACATCTGTTACAAGCGCTTTCTCTGGTTGTATTTTTGGAATTCATCATTACTCTGCATTCAGTACTGCCAAATTTCATTTCCCTAAATTCTCATCTCCTGTGTACCTCAAAGCCTTGCAACTTCTACATCTGCAATTAGAAGTGGCAGCAAATGAAGAAACAAAAATCAGCAGAGGTATCTCTGTACTGCCACCCAGACACCACCTGAGATTCTCATTCCTGTAAACCTTTGCAAAGAGAGAGTGTTCAGGGGTAGTGGGAGAAGGGATCACAGCTCACAGGGCAGGGTGCCAAAAATGCTAAACGACTGACTGCCATAAGTTACCTGGAGACCGATACTGCATAAAATTTAGAAATAAGAAGGCTGGTTTTCTAAACACAAGGGATGGCATACATGACCAAAAATTTTAGTCCACAACTTCCCCACATATTTTGGCATTGATCGCCACAGCCTCTGACACTTTTAAATGAACTAAGGCAAAGTTACAAAAAAGCCACCTTTTTGTCTCTGACCTTTGTATAATCAATGTTATCCTAGAACACGGGTAGAAAATTTTAAAGTATGAGAGGTGGAAGAGAAATAAGCTTTTGTACCTGGCTGCTGTTCCTACAACTTACTTCTATAGGGAGATGTATCCTACTTGTGCTTCTACCTGCAGAACTACCACTTTATGCAGATTTCTATGATGCAGAGCTGTGTTAACTGGTGGACCCATTTCCTTCCAATCTCATGTATAGGGACAGAAACTTTTCCTTTGTAAATTTAATACTTGGACTAACAATACATTATTTGAACCATACCAGAGTCACAGAATAATGTGGCCATATATACACTAGAATACTGGCATCTCCTTCTATCCCTCTCCCTGCCCCCAACATCTGCCTGATTTATCCCTTTATTTCTATATACTTCAGTTATGTTGTTACCAAGAAGCAGACCGTGTCTGCTTTTAGTAGGCAGAGGATGGGAGAGGCGGAAAAGACTCAATTTCTACAACAATCAGGCACACAGAATGATTTTTCATAAAGTTACCAAAAGGAAATATTTGAACACATTTTAGTACCATTTATGACTAAAAGCATGTTGAGCAATAGACAACTATGGTCTGTTGTCCAACAAGTGAATAAAATAGAGGCAGATGGCAATAAATTAACTCTAACATGTTTATTCCAAGGCACCCAGTGCCAGCTGCACTCACCAGAATTTCCCAGTATTAACTTCCTTCTCCTTCATTGCCACATGCCACCTAGCGACTTAACGCTGAATCACATCTTAAAAGCTATTAAAAATGATTGGGAATTAGAGACTGGGAATCATGAGGAGAGACTTGTTTCTGAATGCTTGAGGACGTAAAACTGGCCATGGAAACAGCTAAAGGCACAGCATGAAGCATAGCTTTACTTCTGAGTGCAATTTCTCTTGCAGACCTCCAAGGATGAAGAAGCAAAACAAAAAAATCAGATGTATCTGAATGATCCAAATTTTGTCTTCCATTAGTTGTGCCTGTGAAACTAAAATAGTAAAACAGAGATCAGGTCATTCAGATGTTAAAATAAAAAAATAAAGCTGTAAGACAGTATGTTTGCTAAAAAAATCAAGCAACAAATTCAGTTAATGTATAAAAATAACAAATATTCCCTTCTTCTGACTTAGACTTCTTAAATATTTTACTTTACTTTCCTGTTTATCACTGCATATTTTCAACTTTATAAGTCATGCTTTTATTCATATGAGTTCTGGGTTTTTATATTTTTATTTTCTAAGAGAACACAGAAAGTGGAAGAGAGCGCCTCTTTCTGACTGTGAGCTAAGGCCATGTTATGGACATGTTTTGATTTTTGAGCACAGCATCACATTTCTTACATAGAATATGTCTTTGCCTCAGATATTAGAGATCTGTAAGACATTATTTTAACAGCTTTACCAGTAACAGCAGCCCTAGAATCTCACTAAATGATGTAATTATAATAACTTTAAAATCAAAACTTTTGTGCTTGAGCAGGCACTTCTTAGAAGAGATGTGGTGATCTCTGAGGATTCTTCCTGCTTAGGAAACAAAAAAAAACAGACAAAACAAAACTATGGGGTACTCACGATGCTTATCAAAATACCGTGTCTTCTTTCTCTCAAGTGTATTTTGATTGAACACTGTCTGAGAGGTTCTTCATTACACAGGCAGTCCAGACATTAGAGAGTCAGCATGACTTTATGTAATGCAGATCAGAAAGCATTTGATGGCAACTTAATATTTGAAAAGTAATTAATAATTCACTATGTGGATCCAGAACATAATTCTCTAACTTGCTACGTTAATAAAATTAAACTGCAAAGAAGTATCACCTCAAAACAAAATATGATACCAGGCCAAATCAAAATTACATTTATCATACAAGACTGTTAAAAGATCTTGTAAATGAATATTGCAATGTATTCTCCTTTGAGGAAGGGTTACTCTGGGACTGGTAATATAACAATTATGCCATGTTTGCCTATAGTATTTTTTTCATCTGATAACTCTTGACCTGTTACCCCAGAAGAAACTTCCCCTAATCTGCATCAGGGAAGATGAAGTCAAAAGAAAGAATCTGTTAGTGATTTATCTGTTGCTTTATTCACCTGCAGCTGTACAATATTCCACACAGCCTGTCCTTCCACAAGATTTAGGAATTCAAATCTGAAATATATTTCCTGCTCTGTGGATTTTTTTAAGGTTCATACATAGCATGACTCCAGAGTTTTAATGGTACAGAGGTATTCCCTTGCCCAGCAGTTGAATGCTTACAGAGATTTCAGGCTGCATTCAATGAGCAGCAATATCCTACCCCATGTCAAGATCAAGTGTAATTGCATTTGAGAATTTGATCACTTGGTCTGTTTGCACTGGATAGGACCAACCAAAATTTATTTCATTATAATATTTAAGCTCCAGTCTTCCTCACCTGTGAAGTCTAAGATTTACAGACATAACTCAGACATGCAATTCTGAGATTAACTGAAAAAGTCTCAAATGTCTAAACAGAGAGCATGTTTGTAATGCTGATAGTACATGAAAACAAACCTGAACGGGTGCTACAGGCCTGGGCTGGTGCTTCATCAGTACTTGACAAAAGACAGAGCAGAGCAAAGGCAGTTCTGGGTAGGCTTAGGCATTGATAGCAAATACTCAAAATGCTCTTTTAAGTCAGGGGCTAAGTATTCTTCTATGACTGTTGGTTCTCCTTCTGCCTGTCATGGATATCAGCCTTGATAAATGGGAAGATGGGAGTGATTCATCCTTCCTAATGCTGTGCGCTACAGCTGACCTCAGTCTCTCCTGAGAGTTCCGAGAGTCTGCTGCATTTATATTTATATAACCTATGGCTCAAAACTAAAACTTTGAAATAATTTTTACTGCAATTTAAATATATTATATATGTTTATCTCAGTGAAGTGATATCAGAGAGGGTAATGAGGGCAACATATACTGTGTTGCGAAGGGAATCTGCCTTTGAAAGGCTATGTGTTCATTTGGTGTTTAAAAGCCATCTGTTTTACAGGGGAAGAAGGGAGCACACAGTGTAATACACCATAGGTTGTCAGTGCTGTGTTTTCTAGACAGGACAATGCCAGCCAAATTTTAATGATAACTTATTCTGGTTGAAGCTAGGCAGAACAGCTTCTTCCAGCTTCTTTGCAGGCGTGGCAGTTTGGAGAAAATCTCTCAGGGTTTGACAAAGTAACTGACTTGATAATATTGTCTTCCAGAAACCTCACAGAGGCATGAAGAAAGAAAGAAGAAGGAGGAAGAGGAAGAGGAAGAGGAAGAGGAAGAGGAAGGGGAAGGCTTTGTTGTTTAAGTTGTTTAATGACCAACTCTTGCAGGAAAGTAGGATCCTGAGCTCCTTAAAGTATGTTTACCTAAACATCAGAGAGTTTTTCCAAATGGTAAAGAAACTGTGGCAACTGTTGCTTGGGGTAGGTTAGTTTTTTGTTCATGACAGTAGCAGTTTGCAGCACTGAATCCACTGAGCATTCCCTGTTTATCATGTATCATTTATGCCCTCAGAGGGATGAATGTTAATAATCCCTGTGGTATTGTGAAAGTGTATGCTAAAGCAATCAAGTAATCACTATGTTGGGCTAAAAGGGTTGCAGACCTTTTTACAAACATGTAGCAGGTTAATAGCATGATTCAGGCCACCTATGTTCTCCCAAGTTCTAAAGAAGAACAGCATGTTGCCTACACTGCAAAGCAAAAGAGGCTAGGGAGCAAACTCAAGCACTGGCCCCTGGTTATCACACCACATAATTGTAACTCCCCCACTAGCTCACTATTCAACCGTCCCAGCTAGTTTTTTCCAAGGTTAAACCTGAGCTGGATGAGGTGTATAGTCAGTTCCCAAAAGCATAAGACTATACCCAGATAAATTTCCTCCACTCTCCACATCCTCCAACACAATCCAAGGAAATCTTGCAGTCTCAAACATACCTGCAGACATCCCTTGCCCAAGGCATGCAACTAACACCCTTAGTTTCGCACTAAGACACCATTCTGGTATGCTGCATCACAGCCCTACATTATTTCAGACACTCCTAATGGAAACAGAAGTGGGGGCAGTGCAGACTGTATGTGTAGACTGTACGACCATACCTTACAGGACAGTCCAGTCTTTCCTTTCATAACACTACTCATATCCAGAGCATTTAAAATAAATGGACATGACATCATGCTGCACTTTAGGAAAATGAGCTTCTCTAAGCTATGTTGTAGTTCAGTGGTGCAAGCGTCGGAGCTTAAACTACTCTTTAGTCTCTGGCAGGGTAAAACTGGCAGGCACAAAACATGTTCACATGAAGTCTAACCCAGCCAGGCAGCACAAAAGGCACAAGTGACTCTGTCAGTCACTGAGTAAACAGGGTCAGAGCAGCGTGAGAAAGGCACATCTTAAAGATCTAAACTTTGTTCAGGCAGCAAGCTTGGAGTTAAGGAATAATTCACTCTACCGCTACGTACCTGCTACGTACCACTTGTACATGTAACATTACCAGGCTGTGGGCTAAAGAAAGAATAATTTGAAAATGTGGCTAGTGTACAATCTAGAGTATTAAATTAACTTCTTCCAACCTGACTCAATATTAATAATTAATGTTATATCACTACTGTGTATCATTTTACATACACATTAGTAATCTATACTAAACAAAATCAATAATATAAATCTGTTAAGAACTTTAAGTGAAATCAACATGACTCAGTCATGCGTGTGTTTTTCTTAAAATGCAGTAGTTTAATGCAGTTCAGCCAGAGGAAATTGAACAGTAAAAAGTAAGCAGAGAAATAGTCTATCAACTATGCATTTACAAATACGATGCTTACCATATCAAAATACAGTAGATTTCAAAGCACAGTCAAGGGCTTATACAAATGAACAAGACATTGTGGTGTAACAGCTTCACACATATCAGCTTATTTGTGGCAAATGCCTGTATACATGCTTTTAGCTTGTGGTAAAGTAATTTGAGCTAGCTTATCCTTCTTTCATTAGCTTCTTACCCTGTGGGAACTTTTTCATGTATTTAAACTCTGGCTGACAACTTTCAGACTAATGCACAACAATGAAACATCACAGACAGACTGGTACGAAAGCCTATGTGTATTTGAAAATGTGCATGTCATTTTAACCTACACTGATGGAAAGAAGACTTAATGGGATCACACAATTCTCTTTGTATCTGAAGAACAAAATCAAACCTTGCTACAAAGTGAAACACCCAAAAGAAAGTGAAAAAATCCAGATGCATAAACTACATACATTTTACCAAACCAAGTGATAGCTTAGCAAGAGCAGTGTTCTCTAACACTGTTAAAACTCCTTCACTTTATGAAGCTGTCTTCAAGGACATATCAGCTCTTAATCACTGTCTGGCTGACTGATCTACTGAGAACCCTTTCCTTCTGATCCTTCCATAGCCTTTTGCCAAAAATGATTGAAAACAATAATAATGAGAAAAAGTTAAACAAATAACTACGTAAAAAAATATTCTTAAACTTGGGGGGGNATTTGTATTAAATATTTTATAAATACTTCTATCTTTTTATATTCCCTCAAAATAACAGTTATTTCCTGCACAGCTTATCCCATTTTCACAGATGACTTACCTATTTTTTCAAGTTCTACTCCTTTTTTCTGGTTCATGGAAGAACTAGAAACTGTCTCTTCTGAGTCCCCTTAAAGCTTTTTATTCACAGTTCTGTTCCTCTGTGCTTCATAGTGCAACCAGTTTTGGAAGGGTTGAAAGCAGAAATGTACTTGGTGAGGGAAAATATCCCACTTTGAAGAATGAGATGGCTGTGCATACAGGTCTTTATTTTATTAACATGGTTGGGAAATGTGGAGGAGGGGTATTATTTTCACCTGATTATCGACATCCAAAACATTATTTAAGTCAGCCATCATCAATTATTATTGATGGCAGAGAGAAAGAGCTCCAAAGAACAATTTAGCTCACAATGATATAGATATCTACAACAGGCCAGATTAATCTGAAGGTGCCCATTTCTTTCCATCATCACCAAAAAGAATTTCAGATGAGTACTTCCAACTTAGACACATAACTTTCAGACACCTAAACTTTGAAAGAGGCAAATGTTGCCTTTAGAATTATTTAGCCCTTCTGAACTGATTAATTTCATACTGCTGAGTATAATATGCAACCAAGTAAGAATGAATCCCTTTTCATAAGCCTTCTATAATGTATATAATCCCAGTACTTTATCTAGCCCATTGTTTTCATAATATATTTCGACAAGCCACCAAGTTATCTTTTAGACTGATTTCTATAGCTTCCCTTTCTTGCCCCACAAATGCAGTCTCTTTTTTTCTACCAGACCATTACATCTGAAATAGTGTTAATTGACATCTTTTAACAGTTTAGTTATGGTGGGAAAATTCCAGACTTCTTTGGATAGTGGATAGATGCCAGATAATTGCAGAGCGAATGTCCTTTTCAAATAAGGTATGAAGGCAGGTTGTATTTTAATTGAGGGATGCTAAGAGGAGGGTGCTATATATCGAAAACTAAGTTAACTATATTTTAATTTGTATTATTTTAACTACTCCTTCTTATATCAAGAACTATTTTTTAAAGATAACAGTGCTTTAGTGTTACCTCTATAGAACATTTCTGTAGCTATTCCTTTAAGCAAAATGGACACCGACCAAATGAAAATATTTATGTGCAAGCAGGACCTCACACAAATATATTATATATGACTAGGAAAGAAAAAATGAGCAGGGCTTGGAAGAATAACAGCAACAAGAGATATCACTATCAGAAATAAAATTAAATGTAGACAGCAACATGAAACAAGAATGTTGTATTATAAATAACCATGTCCCTAACTGAAACCATAAATCAGACTTTACTTATCTTTAATCTCTCTCTTGAGCATTGTAGATGTAGCTTCAGCCGCCTAACTACAGCCCTGACTGGCATTTGATCCCTGGGACAGTCCAGTCAGCCTTGAAGCAATGCATTCCACCTCACATTAATCCACACCCTGGATCAGATTTAGGCTTCATTTCTGCTCTAAGCCATATCTCTTCCCAAGCTGCTTTTAAATGACTTCCCTGGTTCACCTCGAGGAAAATTTTGAGAATATGCATTCTGTACAATTCCCCGGCAATTGTCTTGCAGCCCATGTAATGCATCCTGGCACTGGCCCAATAAGGCTCCAGTCCTGATTCCAAGGTCCGTCCCTGCCTGCATTTCAACTTCAGCTCCCACTTCAGCCCAACTGCCTCTGCCAGTTCCATGAGTCTTGAAGGTCACCTGGTCAATGATAACATCAAAAGTGAATATTTCAAGACAGGTAAAAATCACAAAGTCTAAATGTACGAAAAGGCAGCAGAAGAAAGCAATACAATTGTACTACCAGAAATAACTGACACAACTTTTGCAAGAAAAGTGGATACAATGTCAGTTATAGCTAATAAATATGACTGTCTTTATGACTTACAGATTTCTTATGCATAATGTTTCTAAGCTAAAGCTTTTCCTATCCACCTGCAAAAGAAACCAGGTAAACAACTTGATTTAATCTTTTTCATGTCTCACTTTAATTTAATTAATTTTTTCCTTAAAAATTGCAATATCAGCCAAAAATATCCATTCAAAATGCTCTTACAAAGGTCATTCTCCTTGTGCTCTTCTTGATCGAATTACCTCCTGCTTCTCTGAGTCCCTTATCTGACTGCCCATTCTTAGCTCAACTATAACCTATTTGTCTTTAAAAGGGTTCTATATGTACACTCATCTGCCTGTTGTGCTTCAATACCTAGCCATTAATACATTTGGGTGACCCAAACTAAACATTTTAGAAGATTTCTGTATGTTTTGTAACATCATCTAGCTTTCAAACCAGCAGTTAATTATTATTGAAATGCAACCCATTAAAAAATTAATAACAAAAATAAAGTAAAATTGGAGGGAGGAGAGTTTAGAAGACAATAGAGCTGAGAAAAAGTCAAATCCAAAGATTTTAGCTGCTGTGGTACACTATTTATTGTAAAAACAAGCATCGACATTTTCTTTTTACATGAAAAAAATTGAACGCTGCACATTTGGTATAAAATTATTTGTACAAATTGCACCACAACTTTAATAGTAACATACCTATAAATAACCACATTGAAATTACACCAAAATTAAATATGAAAAAATAATTCCGATTTATAAAGTCTTTAACCAGTGAATTGCTATAAAGTCATAGATTAGAAATAGTAATCAAGCTAATAAATACGAATTACATATGTTAAAATTTGAAAGTGGAAATCAAGATAAAAAAGATAAGATATTCTACATCTAGGCTCACTAGGTTTTAATTTAAATTGATAAATATAATATGCATGAGTTTAAAACAATAAATTTCCCCAGTAAAACAAAAAATAATTGGCAAAATCTGTGCAAAAAGTGTGTACCTCTCTCCTTTTTCAATGACTCCTTTCTACTGTCCTGACAAATCTGCAACATCATGGAGATGAATTAGTCAACAGGGGGTAATATAAAATCAAGGTATTAGTTTCTGAGGAGTGTTGTAAGCAGAAGTCATATGAAGAGTGTGACATGTTGATGGAAAAATTTGAGAAACAAATGTAAAGAGTGGCAGTATTCAGAATCTTCAAAGCTTATAATGTTGGGGGATTGAAGAAAACAGGATGTATAACAACACTTGAAATCTCTTAGTTTTGCCAAGCCAAATACTAATGAGAAAAATACAAACCATGACAGATGCGTACTTCAGCTTTATGTATCAAGAAAGCAATCTAGCAGCAGGATTAACCTGTGGTTTTACATGTGCTATGACCTTCGGGGATTATATTTAATTTCATTCCAAAGTCAAGTTAGGCATTTGCTTTCCTAAATAAAATTGTACCTGTCTTGTGCATGTCTTCCATACCACAGAAAACAAAGATGCACTTTCCCAGTGTGTTTTGTTATTATTAATAACAAACATTTATTCAGTGATAAGTTTTCTGTAATTGTTACTAACGCAACATAGTGAGAAAGGCTGCCAGCAATTAAGATGTTTC
>WEKW01011377.1:36735-51595 GCA_013389905.1 Sula dactylatra
TTAATTTAATTATATAATTAAAATGAATCTTCACTTGTTGCATACTCTGTGGAGCAGAAGACTTTGTGCTGAAAGACTGGAGTTTACGTCAGTCAAAATAAAATGACTGGTTATCTGCTGGCTATATTCCTATCTTTTGCAAAATATTTTTTTGCATATAGCACAAGTAGAAAAATACAATCTGTTTTTGTTTTTTTTTTTTAATTTTGCTTTATTAGCGCAAAGTCTTGCATTGACATTTGAGACAACAGACATCAAGAACCTTGAGCCAAACAAGTTGCCACAGCAGAGAACTGCAAGAGAGTTTAATCCTTTAATTGAAAAACTGTACAAAGAATTGAAGAAAGGTTTGCACCAAGTTATTTGACAAGTGAACAGCAGTCAAATCCTGAACTTGGAACTCAAGCATTGTAGTTGTTGTCTGGGCCTTAACATCCATGACTGCTGAGTGCTCATTCAGTTCATTTCAGAAAATTCAGGACAAAAGACTAATTCAGTTCTCTTACAAGCACTTTTGACAGTTGAATAGGTTTAATTCTAACACAGACATTAAAATCAACTTTGAAAACTGAAAAAAAGAATGCTTTTGACTGTTCTATAGACAGTTGTTCTCTGATGGCTCCAATTCTAATTTGCAAATGTCCTTATTGCAGACGTTCAGTTTCTTTACCACTTTATTTTGAAGATTAATTAACAAACACATATAACAAATGCATAATTAAAAAATTCATTATATTTTATGTGACTGTAGGTCCAAAACTTGAGGAAAAACCCATAAGTTTATTGCAAATGTTATGGAAAAAAGGGTAAGCACATACTTAAATGTCAAAACTTATTCTCAGTGTGTCTCAAGGCAATTTTAAATGCCTGCTTTTTGTTAATGTGATTAATGTGCTACCTTTGAAAAGATATTCACAGAATAAAAGTGTGGCAATAAATTTGGTTACAAATAATCAGAAATATTTCAGGTTTTGTTCTTGATTTTCATTAAAATAAATGGTAGTTTCTATAAAATCTACCTATAATTCCTGACCAACTAATGCCCTTTGAAATTTCCAGAACGGAGATTCTTAACCTCCTCAATGTTTAAATTGGCACATTTTCATAATATGTAAAATAAATCTTCTCTTTCTGAAATTAAACCTCATATAGTCCGTCTACAGCAAGCACAGAAAATGTTTTTTTCAGATGTAGCATTCACAACTGTACCTTACAATGTTTTCATTGCATTACAGGAGCATTTAATTATAGGAACATTACATTACAAGGAACTCTACAAAAAAAAGCAAGAAAGGGTATATTCTTTGCCTTTGAGACAGTGTTCATATTTATATATTCTGATAATAATAACTATATTTTTTGCAATTGCATGACTTTAATCACTGTTGTTTAGCTTTGATCCTGATCCTTTTTTGCACAATGCTACCAAGCCTATCGTTCTTTGTCACGTAGTGCAGAACTTTGCATTTGTATTTGAAGAACTGCATCCTGTTCAGATTGAGGATCTTTTCCCATGTTATTTATCCAGAATTTTAAACTTATCCAAGAATATGCCTGGAGTACCTCCTAGGTGATAAATATATATTCTCTTCTGTCATCAAGCATTTCAAGGCATTCAAAGTTAAATAGGATTGAGAATTTTTTTTTCCAAAATGAAATATTCAGAGAAGATTCTCAATTACAGAGGTAGAAAATAATTAAAAAGAACTTTGCTGACCTAATGGATTATCGTATTGATGTATGATCATTTTCAATGCTAGATGACATTTTTTCAAAAAATATTTAATTCAGCAAGAAATGACATTTTGGAGTAATCAAAATAATTTGCAAATTTAGTGAAGAGTTTAAATAAAAATATTAAAAAATATATTTTGAGAATGAGTTCTGTCTTAAAAATGAAAAATCATTTCTCATTGATATTTTTAAATTAAACATTTTAATGTATTGTTTCTTTTGGATATTTATCTCCATTAAAACCTGAAAGGGCTCAATAACTTGAAAATTAAACCAATATGTTCATACGACAAAAAGAAAGTGTTTGACATTAGTCAGATTGGCAGAGTTTTCATGTTTCAAAAAGAAAAGGGAGGAGGTATGGTAGTTTGACCCACAAGAAGTGTATTTTCCACAGCTATTTGGGGAAAATATTTAGTATTAAACAAAACAATATTTTTTTCCTATCTTATTAATGTTAAATATTCTACTTTCATTGTCAGATAATTGTGTTGAAATCAGAATATTTCCTTTCACATTTTTAAAATACTGATAATTGTAAAATTAGTCTTTCGGTAGTTACTTACATGCTTATGTTAAAAGCCGTGTCAGATACTATAAATAATATTTTAAATAAGGCAGTTCAATTCTAGGATTGAAGATTAAGCTAGACACAACTAAGATAATCCTTCATATTCTTTTCCTCAGTTCTCACAATAAATAGTCTGCCACTGCTACTCCAGAATAAATGACGTTGTTAATCAAATAAATGTATAAGCAATTGTATTGGAATAAACTGAAAAAATATAATAAAATCAGCCCAGTGTGCAAACACTGCTGCACCTTTTCTGGCAAATCTTATGTAATTATGGGCTGACTGTTCAACTTTGGACAGTGATAAACAACCACCAATTCACCACCGCAGTAGTTAATTCCCTTTCATTAGTTCCTTTCATTCCATTTCCTCTGATCTGAGAGTTTAACTGCCTGAACACCCAAGCAACTATCTCTCCTTCCACTATCACTGTTAGAGCAGCCAGAGCTCTTCCAGCTGACAAATGACAACAGTGCTTTTCCCTTACTTAAGCGCAGTGACACCAGCTAGCCAGTCATGTAGGCTACAATCCCACTGTGAGACCCAGGACTCTAGCATCTTCCAATTGCATGTCTGGGCAAGAGTTAGGTTCGTTCATAGTTCCTGGTCCCTACGATGGCCATTGGAGGACAATCTTTTGCATCCACAGGTGCAAAAAGAGACTTCAGTGTGCTTTAACAGTTCTTTTGGAGAGAGACTAGAACTGCAAAATGCACTGGGGAGCTACACTACCAAACAGCTCAAAACCAGTCGCAGTCTTTGGAGTTGGTCAATGCATTAATTTATATATTTTGGTTTTATAATTTCAAGACAGAATTTTGAAATTCCAGCCAAGTTTGCCTACATGTAATAGGTTTCAGATGTTTGCAAGATGACTGCAGTGTTTCTCTCTGGTGACAGTGAAGAGAGGAAGGCTGTAGGAGTACCAGCCAGTACTACCACTGTCATCTAGAACTGAAAAATTTACTACAATTCGTTTACAAGAGCAAATGTTTGCCAAGATTTTATGGCACAAGTCGTCACATAAAAGCTTGAGCAAAGGCCTTCGTTGCAAGGCTAAGACTTGACCTGGGACTGTACAGTTACTGTATTATAGACAGTAATATATGGCTATTCCCAAGAGGAGTAGTCAGGGAGCTTGAAGACACACTGTACCACTGTGCGACAATAATTTATTCAGCTAGTGTGTTGTCTGAATTGATGTCCTGTTCTTTTTTGAGTACTTCTGATACTGACTGCTTTGAGTTGTTGTCAGGAAAAAGACAAAGAACCATTTATAGTTAACCAGTTATGGAAACGAGCATTGTGAAACCATGAAATTAATTGAATTGCTGCATTCCTACATTTCATTTCTCAGATTTCAACAGCACCCTCTTTTGAATCTACCATGAGGTATGTAAGAATTTCTAGCTATCATCAACAGATCTTATTCCCATATAAAAGGCAAAACTATCTCCCTTTATGATTTCCTCCTGGAAATATTCCCTGCAGGAAGATAAACATATGGTGAATGTGAAAAAGTTAATTGGCTATATATTGGCTGTAAAAGTTAATTAGCTGCATAGTGTTCCATATATTGGTATTTTAACAATTTACCTTCAGATGTCAGAACTGGTCCTTTCATTTTCCTAGGTCTGTTACCTCAAAATAGCCTTTCAAAAAAGTTCAATGCAATAAACAGATCTTTCTGTCCAGAGACTGCATGCACCTTACAGGGAAGTGTTATACTTTTTTATTAGTCATCACAGTGAAAAGAAGTGCATCCTTGGGATTCTTGCCATCTGAATTTGTGAATGGCCAGTCAAAAGCTAACCTGGCAAAAATGTAAAATTTAAGCCAAATTAACTCCCTGAATCAATTCATTGTTTTGCCACACGTGTGCAAGTGCTCAAGAAAAGGGGTAGGAAGATAGTGACGGACATGATTTGGGAGGCCTTAAACTGCCAAGAAACCATAGTTTAATTATCCTCATATTCTGTCACTATGACTAGTCCACTTTTTAGGCCCCTGTGCTCAAGCTTAAATTTGTCTTGTATTTAGGCTTTGAGCAAGCTTCAAAACATGGTGTGAGGGGGACAGAGGGGAGTTTGAGTTCCAAAGATCCCTTAGGACAGTGCATCAAGGACCTAACTGAGATGTATAGACACTTGGCAATGGCTATAGTCACACTCTGTTTCTACATTTCTCACACTGCCTACAGATGCAACATGCGGCTAATGTCAGGCAGGCAAATCAGTCAGAATTTTTCACTAGAGGCCCAGTAAGACAAACCAGAATTTTGAATTTCTGGGTAGCTGAACAAAATCTGTTGGTATTACCATGCCCTGTCATAGTCCTGGTTTTATGCTCCTGAGAAAGCTACTTCTGCAGAAAGCCAGGGATTCTACTGAAGATGCCAGATACTTGAAAGTCAGGTGTCAAATTACCTAACACTAGGCCTTCTATTGGGTTTAGGCCGACCATGCTCCAGAGTCTGAATCTTGCTACCAAGTTGGCATTTTGAAGTTTGGTATCACACTGAATGTCACAGTGATCAAAACTGTGGGCACTACTAAAAAACACTGTCAAGACAGAACTCAAGACCTGAGCCCCTGACCATCCACAGCACTTATATTTTAACTTACTCCTTTGTGTCTGTTATGGACCGCTCCAGCTAGCTCTTTCCAAGGCAAACCTGCTGTAGAGACAGATAGAACCAAGCAGCCTGGAGGCAAGACAGTATGTGACACTTGGCTTTGAGGTCCTTTTAAATTATTATAATAATTAGTATAATAATAACTAGTTTCTCTTTTTCTTACTACAGACTATGGTCCTGACAGCAAGACCAGTGAAAACTACAGCTGCCAAGAACTGGTAAACCTTGAGGAAGCCTGGTAATATTAGATCTGTGGGGAGGTTCTTTACTTCTCTCTCTTTTGGGCAAAAGAAAGGTAGAAAGGAGACTGCCATTAAAAAATGAAATTATTTTTGCTTCTACAGAGGTTTTTTATGCAAGAACTTTGAAGTATTAATGAATTTCATGTACTCCTGCAACTTCCTCATGAAGGTTAACTTTTCCAGGTGGCTAAAGAGTCAGAAGACAGCTAGCTTGTCGGTGTCAGAATATGTACTAGATCACCAAAGACACTCCTCCTGATGCCAGTTAACCGATTATTTCAGAAGGAATAAACCACTGGAAGGTACAAGTTCTTAACTTGGACTGTAGTCTCAACTTTCATCAAAGCTGGAGCTACATTTATAATAAAATTTGTAATATTCATTAGAAATTCCCCTCATTATGACTTCAACATTTTCAACTTCACATGTATGATTTCTTATACTATTGATAGATGCTTCTGCAGTTACTTTTCAAATAAAAACATCCCTCCATCAGGATCTGAATACTCAAAGACTAAGAATCTTCCTTTTCATTAGACGTCTTAGTTGTCATGAAAATGAGAATAAATGACTTACCAGTAAATGACTACCAATGACTACCCAGCTCTTCTCACTACTGCCTCTAGTCTGACTTGATTGGCTAGTAATTCCATGATGAATGCTTTTTTCAAATTTTAGTTCCTTCTTTCTATGCAAATTATTCCCAAAGAAACAGTAGAATTTTCTAAAGTATGTTAACTCTGTTTATTTCTGCATATTTGAAGCAATTCTCATTGGATTTTATATACAATTCCAGTAAGCTTTTAAATCAGAATTTACATAGCGTAGAAAATCTGCCTTTTTACTGCTCCATTGACAAAACTGGAGTAGTGTAAAATGATCTTGTGATGGTCAAACAAAGCATTGACCTGTTTGTTCAATCTGTGTTTGTCTTTGACATAAATCTGAGGTGATAGAGTAGAAACAGTTGAATAAAAAGACAAATCTGGACCAGCTTCAAGAAAAACTTATGCTTCTTAACTCAGTATTAGGCAAATTTTAAATGTCCAGGTGCAAAACTAACCTTTAACCACCTCTGCAAGCATTTACAGCTGGGCATTTCTTTGCCTACAACAGATGGTTTCACCATCAAGTTTGCTTTGCAGCAGCAGCACTTTAGATCCCTGCAAGCCTGATAAAGTAGGTGTGCTTTAAACACATCTATTACACAGGCCTTACTAAAGGCAAATTATTTTCTTTTTAAAATACTGATGATTAATATGCCCACTATCTTATCAAATAGATGTAGATGATCTAGATTCCTGTCTCTCCTCAGACTAAGAAGCCATAAATCCACATCCTAAGGCTACTATTAGAGCACCAAGATAGAAACAGGTTTCCTTTCTATGTGATGAGGCTGTGGCAGCATGTGTTGAAGAATATAAAGTTCCAGGGGCCAGAAAACAAGCAAATCAATGTGTCCACTGGGAGGTGAGGCTCTGATTTCATTCTTGCTGAGCAGGGAATAGAATTCAGGCTTTTCATTTTGTGGTTGAATGCTTTACTAATTTAGTAAACAAGTCCTGAAAAGTGAAAGTGTGTCACTGCCATGTTCTCCTGTTCCTTCATCACCTTACTTGACTCTTTCAGTGCACAGTCATATACATAGTTTCCAAGATCTCAATCCTAAGTGGTGAAGGTGTTTGTGTTTTTCTTTTCTTAATTTTGTTTTTCTAAGAAATTGGTAATTCTAAAAGAATTGAGATTTCAAGTATGGATAGCTATTGGCTACCTTTAGGCCTGCCACTGCTTTAAACATTTAATTTTTTATTATTTCTTTTTGATGGAGTGGACTTTCTCCTCTCAGCTGTATTAGGATTCCTTTTCTGAGTTCCTCTCTGGCAGAGAGGAGGGAACAGGTCTTCACAGGGTTTGGTCACTACCTCTGGGAACGATGAGTTCAAGGAATATTCAGTGTTAATACAGTTCCTGAAAGTATGACTAATAGTCTTTCTGAATGAAAAGGAACTTCCCTTTAGCCTGTCTCTGTAACCAACACACATGTTAAAATCAGCAGGTCACTGCATGCACATCTGTCTCAGTCTGTGAGATTTGGAACTTCCTCCCAGTCCATCCCAGCCACACCCTGAGCTCACCTCAGAAGTGCGTACTATCTCCCTTCTCCACAGCCTCTGTCTTTTATGGAGAGAAGGAGTTGCACTGCATTCAGGTGAGTCCCCTAATCTGGACAAAAAGATCAAAACTGTAATGTGATCAGGGAGGGCATCTGCCTCACTTTCCCAACATAGGGACAAAGTCTGCCAACAAGAAGCCTAGTTAGGACATTTACAAAACACTGATTAAAAACAAAACAAAACAAAACAAAAAAAACCCCACAAAACCCAAAATGCAAGCCCCTACACCCTGAAAATGTATAAAATGCTGTATGTAAACACAAAACCCTTAACTTTGAATACAAGCTACCTACCTTACAAATGGGCTGTATATCACTTTCTTGTGAATCGCTCCTCACAAACCCACTTGGAGGAGTCTCCAAAATGCTAAAAGCTGCCCATAATGTTTACGTGTGCTGTATTTGCATGTGCGAACGTTCTCCCAAAGAACTGGGGGCTGGTTCTACCCTTCTGATCAGTGATGGGAAAGGTCTTGCGGGTTTGCCAAGCCAGTCTGGCCATCTTCAACATGAAGGAAAGCTCTCCTTTTTCAGCCTGGACAAAGTCCTCAGGTACAGTTGTACAGATTCATGACAGACACCAGGGACTCAAAAGAAGCTTTTTGACATCTCACATGCGTTGTTAGATTTTATCAGTCTCTCCACAGCTGGTATACATTTACAGAGGGTAGCTGAACCTTGCTACCAAATCAGGCAGGTAGGCATGGCAGGTAGTCTCAAGTCTAGCTAACAAGCCCACTGTCAAAAATAATAAAGGGTACTAGGCTGGGCAGTAAGAGAGATGCTGATCAGAAATGTTGCCTGGAGAAGCCAGAAGCGGTGTCATGAGGGAGTTATTAGTAGACATTTGTACATTGTTTGTTTTCCTGGAACTTAACTGAAGTTAGTAACATTAGATACAGCTCGAGTAGCACTTGGAGACTTTGAGACTGTGATCTTCAGAAAGCTGCCAGTGGACGCTGGGTCTGCTATTTCTTTCCTTGCCTGTAAGATTGAGTATAATGTAGCTATTGATCCTTGCTGGTTTTGTTTATTATGGATAAACATGATCTTATTATAAACTGCAGTATATTTGGCTTAGCTGTCTTTCCAGAGCAGAAGCTGATCTTTGCTGTTTAATATCCTTTTGCTGTTTATACTTTTATATGCTGTGTGCGTTGGACAATACAACTGCATAGCGCTTGAGTTATGGAAAAGTAGTTAAATAGACTTGTCCCAAGTCATCCAGCTGTAAAACAGAAAATATAACTTGAATTTATGCTGAGAAACATTTGCTTATTCTTACATCTGAGAACTTTAATTGCTGAAGTATCATTACTTTCCACATTGCCTTTTTAACTCGCATTTTGTCATAGTAGTGAAATGGTTAGCAGCATTGAACCTCTGTTCCTAACGCTTGCGTCCCATAATCACTCAAAGAACCATATTTAGATCTAATTCTCTTCTTTACTGCCTTTTTGCCTATCATTTCCTTCAAAGCAACCACATTTTTGTAAGACATATGTAAATATAATGGCACTCATATTGATCCTCTGTTCCAAATGCTTAAATCCCATAATCATTCAAAGAAATGTGTTTAGGTAGGAAAAGATCTTTGCTACCCACTGATTTGATTTGGAGGCAGGTAGTCTGTGATTTTTTCCCAGTTCAAGATGAAAAAAAAAAAAATCTGAAATATCAACATTTCATGGATGTCTAAATAAAACACCCTCATTCTAAAAAAAGAATGTGCATATGCAGACTGCACAAAAATGAAAGCAAAACATTATCTCAATTCTTGTTAGCTTGACAAACCAAAATAAGTCACTCTCAAGCTAAAATTGTTTATGTGTTAGTTAGGGGTAAAATCAATGCAGAACTGTGAGTTAAAAAAAATAAAAAAGAAAACCCGGAAGCTTGGAACCAATTTCTTTCCCAGAGTTGAGGAAAATGGAAAACTGAAATAAGGGGTAGCTTATCATAGGCACAAACTTGTTTTTAAATTATTTTTATTTTTCTTTTGCTAGAATACACAACTCTTCCACTCTCTTTTAAACATGCTGACCTCAGAAGCTCAGAGAATTATTACAGAAGACTACTTTCTTTTTTTTGTGCACATATTTGAAGTAACTTTTTGGACAAGAAAGTGGTACCCACTTACACTAGGGCAGTATTTTGAAACATAAAGCTGTCAGACATAGCGAAGAACAACTTCATTGTTGGTATACGGGTTTATCCCTCCTCCTAAGTGCAAAATCCTATTTGCTCCTACAAAAATTAAAACAAAGTTCTGAGGGCACATCTATGAGACTGTACATCTGAGGTGAAGGGGATCAAGCTGTCTTGTTCTTTTCTTGTTTAAAAGTTTTGGAAGTTCTCAGAGTTGGGATCAGCACTTTTCCCAAAAGCACAGAACTGCTATTGGAACTCAAACTGAATTTTGCAAGTAGTTGTGGCACACTGCTGATGCAAGTTTGCATAGCACGTTGATTGCTAAATGTACTACACATCCTTTTTCTGCTGAATTTTTTTCCAGCTCTTTGAAATAACGATGTGATGTATTTACTCCTGTATATTTCATCTCTTTTTTTTTTTTTGATAAATGAGGAATTTTTTGTATCTGAAATAATAGATATAAGGGAGTAGGACAGTAAGTTTGATTTTTGAAGGCCAATCTTACGGTTATTTCAAGTTTCAATAATGTGTCTTGATGCTGAGTTTTTGAACCAAATCTTCAAAGGAATGACACTTTCAAAATACTGATTTTGTACATTCTGAAAAGCAGTGTGCTTTTAAAGAGTTCAAGAATCAGCAACCAAAATCATTACTCTTTACAAAATTTAACACATATGCATAAAAATTCATATTTGAGTAAAATATTATGTTCTAGTTTTTCTGCGCTTCCAACTAAAGGCAATGCATGACTAAAGAAGCCTGACAAACCTCTGTGAATAGTCCCTGATAAAATGCTTGTTCTGTTATGCCAGGGAATTAATTCAATATAGCTATTTTTTCATATTGTTCTTCAGGAAGGAGGATATTGCTACATACTGAACTCAGAATTCTGACAAGTTCTAGCTGCTGTAAAGATTAGGTTTATTTTATTTAAACAGCAAACTGTGCTCGTCCCTTCAGAAGACATGTTCTGTCAAAGAACTTGCATTGATTCAAAATCAATTCCAAATGGGAAGATTTAAGGTGATGTTAAGATTCATTTTCCATATATATTATTCCCACACATTATAAAAGAAAGATAGAAAGTTTTCTCTTTTTTTTTATGTAGCCAATGCTTTTAAAGAGGCTTTCTGCTTTCTAGAGGTAGCCTCAGGCTAATGATATTGCTGAAGTTTATTTTATAATCTGGTTATGTCCATTTTGCATATTTGGTTACTCTTTGTATAAACAATGCAGACATTATTATCAGCTATTCCTAAAAGATTACAAAAATACTAATTAATCTAATTTATATGAAGATAGTTACCTGAGTTCATTTTTCCATTATTTTTTCCTTTTTTTACCATAGTAAAATGTGGGGGTTTTTTAGGTTTCACACTGTACCCATAGAGAACTGTGTTGCTATAAATATTGTTCTTTGAAGTTTTTGGAGATAGGGATCAGTTCCGTCCAAATGGATTATTCTGTGATTATAGTCCCTGGATATTAGCTGATACCATGCACCCGTTCAGCTGAAAATGAAATCATGGAGTCTTGAGCACTCTCAACACTATAAATAGCCTCCTCTTCAGTCTTATATTCTCACATGCATGCTCATAAACAAGGTATTTGTGGAACAGGTTAACCCCACTGCTGTGTTTGCCTTTGAACACTGAATTCCTCTTTTTTTTTAACCTTTCTGCTTCTGGATATCTCTATATGCATGTTTTCTTCACCAAAAAGGAGACACAAGGCTATTTTAAAATTCGTATGAGTGAAAAAGCAGTTGCTTGGTTGAGTGGTTAGCAGGGTCTGATAGATTTCAATCCCTAGATGATTGGCAGGTATATTCTTCACACAGCATCATTTTAGTCAGTGAACTAAAGGGTTTCAGAGAGAGTGAAAACAAAGATCATACCCAAAGCATCGCTTCTCCCATCCAACAATAACCCTTAATTTTTATCCTTAGGCAACACACATGAAAAAATGGTGTACATAAATAATTTAAAAATATTAAGCATTAAAGCAGAAAAGGTTTTTGGTTTTTTTTGAGGTATGATGTGTCAATAAAATAAGAAAAAAGGGAATAACAGGATATTTTGCTGTACTCTTCTACTGGCATCCAAACTGAAGGGAGGGCGGCAAGGACAGAATATCCAAAGATTGGCTGTGAGTCGTTACTTGAGCTATAAGTGTGGGTGTAAATTCATATAACTCAGTTCTTCTGTTATCTGTGGTATAACTTTTTTCCATGTGGTACACAGGCCACAGTGTCTTGTGGATTTACGGGAACTCTAATTGCTTTCCTGGTATAATACAATTACTATGGCTGAATAAGTAAATTCTCCTGATTTTTTACTATTGCTGCATGTAATAGATATGAAGCAATGATTGTGTTTTATCACAATGTAGAGGTAGAACAGTTGCACAAGACTAGCTGCTATACTGTACTATTTGCGGTGGCACAAGCTACACTTCTCCAGTTCTCTCGGTGTCAGGTTTCCCCCTTTTGCCTACCAGGACAAAATCTCCTGATTACCATACTTTTGGGTCAGATTTCGTGTACAGTCTCTTGTCCTGTACATCCATGTGGTTACTGTGGTGGTCCAGGTCTGGCACCTGGGATTCTACAAGGGTGTTGGAGGAGACTGATGAGGCAACTGTCCCAATGCCAGTAGGAGCAACGTTTCCTAAGGACATGAAAACAAGCAAAAAGCTTAAAATATCAAAGTGCATGGCTATCTTATCTTTCCCTAAAGGTGAACTTATTTCGTTAGACAGTGATCTTGTTTGCCCAAACTAGTTCATGTGGCTTTTGGGGCAATTAAGTGTGAATCTCTTCAGCCTTTGGCTTTTCCTTTGCCTTTAAATACACTAAATGTGTTTTCTTTTATGGTTTTCTTCAAGCTGCAGCTTACAATTCCTGCTGTTTTCCTGAACTTTCTGTGGACTTGCTCCAATACCGTGTGGAGTACCATGGCATTTCAGTATTGATCCTTCAGAGATGCTGCACTCTTCTACCTGTTCCCTCTCCCTCCTACCCCAAATTGTCCCCAGAACCCTCACTTGGGCTGACATTTTTTCAGAAGGAAGGTGATGAAATTAATTTTCAGTGGGAACGGGTACCTGTATAAATAGGCATGCTGCGTTATTTCTGATGGACTAATGCATAAAGAGGTAGGAGGTGATGGAAGAATGATCAGGTTTTGGCAATTATGTTGCAAGCAAACTAGTTTTCTAGTTAATAATTTTTTCATACTGTGTTGTGGAGTAGCTCCATTTTTACCAAGAAACTATTCTCTTGTCTTCTCAGTAAAAATTGCTAATGATTTTTCATGATTTTAATGTTGAATGAAAACAGCCAAAATTACTTTGTTTTAGAATAAATATAGATTATTTTATTAGAATAAAAAAGCAGCAAGGATTCTGAGGATTTAAGATTGACTTTATTTATAAACAATGCATTTTCATGCAGCAGATATATTTTAAGGTTTATGTGTTGTACAAAGGCTTATCTCTGAAATATTATCTCAGCATGCTTATTGGCCTGCCATTTCTCTTTCATGTTTTAAATGCCTCTGTGAAGTTTCAGCCTGAGCTACATGAAAAAGCCACAGCAGCTGAAGCCAAAACTTTCATAAAATATGAAAATGAATAATATATTGTCAAATACCAACAAGGTAGAATAAGATTCAGCTTCAGTAAGGTTCATTTTCTCCTGTTCTTTTTAACCATAATTTTAGTCATGCTTTAATTGATTAGAAGTTTTAATTTTTAGTCCTTGTCTACAGTACATGCTAAAATGAAAGAGCCAAAAGAACGAACCCTACATTTATCATGATTTTTAAATAGTATTATTTGAAAACAGACAAACAAATAGAAAAACCAAAACACCACATCTCCATGACTCCTTGGAGGAACTGTGAAAGTTGTGCTCATGGAATTTTGTTGTTTTTTTTTTAATGCTACATTATAATGCTTTCAGAGTTTTGTCTTGTTTTGAACCTTAAGGTTGCTCCAGGATAGTACATAGCAGCACATAACCAAGGAATACCAGACCTTCAGTCTCTTCTTTAAAACTCTCCCTGACAGTCCTGATGTTGTCAGACATTCCTGGGAACTTGCCATTATCCATGTCAGCTGGGCTGCAAGTGCTCTCAAGAGCACTTATGCATTATGCTAGCAAATAATGCTCTGCTTTTGAATGTGGACAGTACAGTCATGACTGCCCCTGAGCAGCAACTGCAAGGAGAATGACCAGAAGGCTTTGAGATACTGAAATTCCTAGGCATGGAACAGGAACTATGTGGTCTGAAAGCCAGCAAAAATGCTTATGGCCCTTGAATGAGAAGCGTGGTCAAAACTAATAAAGCAATAATGACAATGTTAATTTTACATTTATACGGCCTTAATTTCCATTTCATTTATTTGTAAGAAGAAGTAAGAAAAAGTGAGAAAAGGTCTGAAAATTTCAGATTCAAATGAATTATACAAAACTTGCATATTTCCATATTTGCATGGTGAATTATGTTTTCTGCATGTAAAGGGGACTACTAGGTTCACTGACAGTTTCTGCCCCAGCTCAGTTTTATGCAAATGAGTGCTTAAAAATAGGATACACATTTAAATATCAACACCCCCACCATGGCTTAACCGTGTAACTGCATAAGATCCCACCTAATAATCTCTGCATCCAGTCTATAACTTCCATTGTATTTTTAAATGAATACAGCTGATTTAAATATTTTCAGGTGATAAGGAATTGACAGCCTCCCAGTGTAAGCTTCTAAGGATTAAATAACCTTACCATAAAAGAAAAATCTATGCCCTCTGTTTTAGATTTGTCCAACTTCAGTTCCCTGGCATTGCACCTTTTAATATGTTTTTTGCTTTGAGCAATCCATTCAAAACATTTTCCTACATGGGTATAGGTAGACTGTAATCCAACGCACTCTCAACTTTCTCTTAGGTAAACCAAAGAAATGGAGCTTCTTAAATCTCTTATTATGAGAGGCTTTTTCATGTCCCTCCCCAATTCTTTAATGANCTGCAGTTCTGCTAAAGTCTATTCATTTTATAAAAAGGAGCCTTAAAACTTCTGTTAACATACTGTGAGTATATTTCCATTTCCTTTCTACATAATGTCTTAGGATTTGGGGTTTTCTCAATCCAGAAAAAATAAGTAGGCACAGAAGAGCAGGCGCAGCATAGCAAGTGTGTTTTTGTTTAAGTGAAGGCTAAGGAATGATTTTCCTGAAAATAGGAATGTTAATTTATGCTTTTAGAATCTTCTTTTCCTGTCCTCTGCTTTTTTCAGTGATGACTTAGAAGACCTTTGGATAGTGGTGAAAGCAGGAAGAGTGATGCCA
>WEKW01011377.1:52543-65878 GCA_013389905.1 Sula dactylatra
TCGTTTAAGCTGAGGTCACCCTCTTTCTATTTAGAGACTTTGTAAACATCATCCTCCTCTGCTGAGCTTAACTATTTTGTTTCCTTTGGAATATAACTATCCTGTAAAATTCTGAAGTGCTAATACTTTGGCCAAGAGTTTGCTAGGTTCAGATCATCTCACCTACTGCTACCTCCATAAATATGTCCCTGGTATAGGTCTGGTGGTTGTTTTACACTGTGAATATTTTTGCAGTGATCACTGTCAGAGAGGTAGGGTCTGATTAACACTGGTCACCTTTGCTAACTCTATCTTTAATCACAGACTCTGCAATAAACAAAGAATGTAATTAATAAAGTTGCAGATACAATTAAGGAATATAGATGGGGACTAAAAGTCTATTGATAAAATCTGGTGATTATCTCCCATCAAGACTTTAGGCTGTTATCTTCTTTACCTGTAACACAACCTGGCAGAAGTGAGCAGTCAACTATTAATAAATATTGCCAAGGAAAAACACACTGAAGAAGTTCCTCTCAGGTATGCTTCTTAAATCTTACTTTTATTTAATGGATCTATTTTTTCTTTAAGTGTTTCTTATGTCCCTTACTATGTGATTATTTCGTAGACAAATCATTTATGCACACTAATTTGGAGTTTGCATCATTCCTCATTATAATTTTATTGTAACTTAACCTTTCAGGTAACCAAATAACTTAAAGCATTTCTAGAAAGTGATCAAATATTTTCATTTAAGAAAAGGATTTCATCTTTGTTTTGCTTTCAATAAACAGATAAAATTATTTTTATTCTGCATGTTATAATATGTAACCTTTTTATAAAACCACAATCCAATTCCCTCATTTTAAGTAAAGTTCTTAAGCCTAGATTTGCTCTTTCCCCCTCATTTTTTTTGTAACGCTTGGAGAAAAAAAACCCAAACAACAGAGAGAAAAAAAAAAAGAAAACTAACCCAAAAAAACCCCCAAGTATTACCTGTGATAAATGAGACTGAGTTACAACTCTTCTGTTTCTCTTTGTAGAAGTTGTGTACAACTATCAAGGATCTTCAGGGAAAGAAAAAGGGTATTTGTCTTAAGTTTGACTTCTTTATTATCCATAAATTTAGTAATAAATCTCTCTATGCAACAAATATCTAAACTCAGGTCATAATCCAAAGTATATGTGCATCATATATAGAATACATGTTTGAAAACTCTAAACCTAAAGCATCATTTTAAAGAAGTAAGTTTATCATTCAAACCTCCTTTCAAAGCAAGGAATGGCACCATTGCTCTTGATGGTCAGGGAACAGATCCAATATTTCCTTGTTTCTGTTGATCAAATAGGATAAAAGTATGATAAATATGTCTACTATCCCATAAATTCATGATAAACTGTCATTGTTTTCCAAAAACAATTTATCATTGATAAATTTAAGCTAGCAACTTGAGCATAAACTCCTTGGGGATAAGCATAGCTTCTAAAAGACACTTATAGGCCTATTTGCAGAATTCAGTAACTTGTCATTAATTATCTTTAAAACAATATCCTATTTTTATGTTCAAAAAATAGGATACACTATCTCTGCAAGTGCAAAGCAGATTTCTTTCTCATGTTATCAGTGCTTACTTTCACATATACTTCGAAAAATATGAAGTTGTGGTTTTCAAATTCAGATGATCTGCCACTTTTATGAGAGCACATAAACATATCTCTAGAAGATTTGCAAAGGCATTTCAGGGCTGAATTCAAGATGACAATGGAGTTAGTGAGTGAAATCTTTCTTACCCACCACAGCAGAAAATGTACACTGCACACTATTCATCCTGTTCTCTTTCACTCCAGTAATCACACTGTATTTCAAAATGCCGGTATAACTTATTACTAACTGACAAAAACGAGAAGATCGTGTGATGCACAGATTACATATGGGGTATGGAAATGTGCTCTTCAGCTAAATGTTTGCATGTGCCTTACATGTCCTCTGCATTAAGACTTAAATTATTGAGCCTCCTGCTTAATCCTTCCATTTTTGCAAGATGCATGTAGTTTAGTATTCAAGCGATGTTCAGACTTGTAGATTACAGATATGATACAGCAAACTCTGCCCCAAACTTCTCTGACAAGATTGTATGAAGTTTTTAGCTTGCATGCAGGTTAAGTTCTTGGGTAGATGCACAGAGAGGAATCATTAGAACACAGACAAACACAACTTCAAGGGCTCCTTGAAGCTCTTGGGCTGTAGCACTGGGTACTTGGGGCATGACTCTTCTTCCCTACCGCAAACAAAGGCTGCCTTTTGGATTGGCTTGCAGCACTAATCTTAAATAATCTGAAAGAGTGCACAGACTTATTAGTAAGAGGAATGTGCAAATTTTAGCAATAGCAAGGAATCTTTTTAGGTTTTCCTTCCCTTTTTTCTTCACATATTTTATTCTATGGTTTAGTTAGACATCTAAGGTGCATTAGTCTATTCTATATCTGTCAATAGTTCTAGCTGCTACTATCTATTGTTTGGCAATATGTTTTTGCGTGTTATCAGTGATCTGAGTTGATTTTTCTGGCTACTGATCTGGAATTTTTCAGCAGCTAGAGTCATGAGACTCCAGTACATCTAACATGAAATCCAGAAAAAGAATCTGCACGGCTAGACTGACTATACAACGTCTAGCATACCCATTTAAACATATGCAATCTCCTTACATATAGTAAGCTACAAGCAGGGATAGTATGTGTGAAGAAGTCAATTGCAATAGTTCTACTGAGATCTACTCATGGTTTTTGGAAGAGCTTTGCTTAGTTTTTCGAGCTTTGCATTTAAAAATAAGTACGTGATGTAGGAAAAGAGTCAAGAGAGTGTTTTGTAGCTCTTCCCTGGAAAAAAGGGAAATGAGATTTACAAAAGGATCTGCCTGTGCCAGGATACCAAGGCTTACTTAAATTGATATTAAGATACCTGTGGTTTCTAAGAAGGTCTCCAAAGGTACTTTAAGAACTGTGAGTATTGTCAGATGTGTATTTTGTATAAATCCTATCGCAATAAATATTTACATGTTTTAGCTTGAAAATAAGCAGCAGAAAGCCATTTTAGCTAGACAGAAGAATGTGCTAATTAAAGAAACGTAGAAAGAGCATGAGCTAATGCTTATTCTTGAGCTGAGATGAGTCCAGCCACTACGCGTGCACTGAAAGACAACAGGAGCCAATTAAAATGTCCAGGAAGAAAAAAATACAGAAGATTGCATTCTAGGCAGAGACACCACAGAGTTGCTGCGCTGCTCATCCTCAAAGAAGTATGTCCAAGTTTCAGTCCTCCCAAGCCAGCTTCATTGTTCCATTTTGACAAGCAGCAAGAAAGGAGTTGTTGCTGTCAATAGTCATGCTCATGATTCCCATAGCTGAGATCTGCCCTATGGAACCACAAAGAAAGATGTAGCTTGGCGCCAAGTTCTTTTCAGAGATATTTTTGTTTTGTTTTTCCTTGTATAACTTTATCTCACCCAAAAATCAGCATATAACATTGAGCACTCATAGAATAATTTGTTACAAGGGGCCTCAAAGTCATCTGGTCCCAACACTACTGAAAATAGTGATATTAATGTGTAAGAATTCCAAGTTTTTTCTAGTAATCACAGAGAACAGTACAAATAGGCTTATAAATGATCTTCTGCATATTCAGTGATTTTGGTATACAAAACTCCCACTGGAATCACAGATAACACAGAAAAATGTCTTTTACATTTATTCTGTTTATTCTAAAGGAATTGATATCTGATTTGATATTCTGACTCTGCAGAGAAACTTATCTTCAAAGATATAAAGCTGAAAGTGACTCCCCAGCCACTGATTGCCAGGCTGTCTCTTACCTCAGCACCTTCTCTCTTCTAGGGAAGGCAGGGCACAAGC
Organism: Sula dactylatra; assembly: GCA_013389905.1. NCBI lineage: Eukaryota > Metazoa > Chordata > Aves > Suliformes > Sulidae > Sula > Sula dactylatra. The sequence continues at coordinate 56,432 of WEKW01011377.1, forward strand.
CTGCTGTTGTCACAAAGACACCACCCTAAGACTTTATCAGATAACAGAAATGTTTTAGTCAATTATCTGCAGCTTGTCAGGTTAGGCAAATGGTCTTTCAAAGGCTGCCTGGAGGCAGCTGGCCACCTGCCATGCTGTGTTACATGCCCATGGAGTCACATGCTCCTTAGGTACCATTGGGGAACAAGCCATGCATAAGGATCAGGTAGACTGCTGTATCCTATACAAATATGCACACCTTTATCTGCTGGGTTCCCACAGTCTCTTTACTGTGTTTTATCTGCTTTGGAACTGACTTATTTTTAAGGGTCACCATTTTGTAGCTGCTGCAGAGGAAACTGCAAAGAATTACATGCGATTGGAAAAGAAAGTGTCCCACTTATTTTTTTTCATGCTTTCTGCAAAAACTCCTGCCCTTCCCGCTTTTTTGAAATCCTAATGTCAGGACTCTGAGAGTTGGGGGAAAAAAAAAAAAAAGATGGTGATATGATTATACTAATGACAATTTTGCTGACAGAGGTAAAAAGTATCAGAGGAAGATATAGTGAAGCATCTTGATGAAAGGTTCATGTGGGGGTAATGAAAATAATCTCCAGAGAAAGAGGCATTCTCCTAAAACCTGTGAGCCTGGAAATAAAAATAAAGCATCTGAGCTACTTAACAAATACACATTTTATAATTAAAGCCAGCTACTGTCTGAAGATTGGAGGGAGGCTGAATACGATACCTAACTTTCGCAGAAGAGTTAAAGGTAATGCTGGGAACTACAAAGCAGTACTGAAGCAGTACAGGAAAAGCTAGCTGCCACTAAATTAACCAACAAAGAATTGAATAAGGACAGATCAATACCCATATCTCATTTTTCTGTATCAAAACTGTAAATCAACAGAACTCCCTCAACATAAGTATTGTTAAAAGAATATAATCTATTCTTTCATAATATCTGCAAAAAGTGTCCTGAAGGAAGTGGGGTAAACTTCTCATGAAAAAATAACTTTTTTTTTTCCCCCTAAGCTTGGATTTGTAGCTTGGTGAACTTTGAACATAAGGCTGTAGCAGACAGGTATTTATCCGCACAGTAGGCGGGTAAATATAGAAGAGAGGTTCTGTGAGCTTTCCCCTCCCTAGGAGAAACGATCCTTTTATTCAATTAAATGTGTGGAATTTAGTGTCCTGAGGATAAAAAAAGGTAAGACTTTTACACTGATATTAATAAAATCTTAGCAGTTTTGCCATTTAAAGGTCAAATGGACATGAGCTGTGTTGAAGCAAACTAGAAACTACTGCTGGGATGGAAAAAAATTTCCCTCCCATGGAATACCACTCAGTAGTAAGTCAAGGGGACTTACTGGGAGGGAGGGAGAGGCTGTGCTTTCCTCTGAAGCCAAACATACTTTTAGAAGGAAGATACTGTATTTGTCCACCCAGTGATCTTGTAGAATATGGTAACTCCTGTGAATTGACCTGACTGTGGGAAGTGGAAAAAGTCAGGTTTTGACAATCTCTGTAACACTTGCAGAGTGCAGTTGGTAAACCGGAGGTTTATGATGGATTTACAAGACATGCGCAGTTTTGGGGGGGTGGGTGTCTGCACTGCTTCCTGCATGAGGTCTGAGTTCATTGAATGCACTTTAGAAACTGGTATGTTTTTCCAGACCCAGAGAAAGAAGCATTTACTTTATATTTAGGTTACCTGCTGTTCTAGGTACAAATGATCAAAACTAAATTAAGGACATAACATAGGAATGGCTGTACTGGCTTTGACCAAAGGGTAGACCTAGGAGGCTGTTTCTTCTCTGACAGTGGCCCAAAGCATGTGCTGATGGAAAGTACAGAAAAGGACAAGTTTATAGAGATAATCTGTCATCTTGAGCAACTGGTTACTCAAATTATTCCTGAGCCAGGTGTCATCTCTGTGTATTTAGCAATTCTCAGCTAATTTCTTTTCCATTAGCTTGTCTTGTTTCTCCACGAACCCTTGTAAATCTGTATTAAACGTCCATGGGGAAGAGACCAAATTATCCACTATTTTACATTCTATACAATATTCTATTTTGATTATCAAGCATGCCATGCCCACCCCATGACAAGAAGGCAATGACATAATTCTATTAAAAGTGCCAAGAAAAATGAAATTATATAACTGTGTCTGAGGTGTATTTTCCTTTAATCCTCACAAGAGGTTTCTTGCCTATCTTTACCTAAGAAGCTGGCCTTTGTTTTCTCAAAGCCTTCCAGCGCATCCGTGCACACAGGAATAAATGCACCATCGCAACCTTCTCCTGCACTTCATTCACTGATATTCCTAAAAGATATTTTGTTTTAGAAAACTAAAACACCCAAGAAACCTGACAAGGTGAACACGCCAAGAAATGAAAAGAAAATTTACTCTCCAATAAAATATCAACTATTATCATAAGGCACATTCCAAGTCAAGTCTAAGACGTCCCATATTTTTGCTGAATGTATAAGCTTATGTGATTCGTTAGGCTTCCATTCATTATGAAAATAGACCAGTAAATTACATCTTTTGCAGATGGAATCATTATAGCTGTAATTTACAAAATATATTAAGCCCTTTGATCTTTGTCAGAGAACATATCATATACTTTTAAACACATTGCTCGGAAACTGTAATTTAAAAACTATAAATCTTACATTCACAGCTTTAATGCATATATTAGACTGTACTTTTCTACCAAAAATAATGTCCATGTTCTGTCTATTGCATAGGACTGCCTCAACTTTCAGCTGAACAGAAAAAAAAAAATGATACAACAAATTGATAAGATATGAACAAAAATTGTTACCAATGGACACCTGTTGGCTTTTGCATTACTCAGGCCTATGATCAAAATAAAGCTGGTCTTTCTAGTGATAATCTATTGCATATTGAATATTTTTAACTCTGTAATATTGCTACAATATACCCTGTAGTTTCGTATCTGGTATATGCATGTTTAAAAACAAGTAATATTTCTCAAAAATATTGACCTACAGTTTAAGTGCTATTTGGAAATTAACATTTTTATTTGACTTTGTATATCAAGTCCCTTTTTTTTTTAATTGTAACTTTCTAATGATAGTGAGATGGTGCAGGAAAACAACAATAAGAAGACGCTTAGCCATTTTTAGGAATCTTTAAGGTAATCTTGTACAGTTGAGAATCAGAACAGATGTTGCATCTTATCCATGGATTAACAAGAGACGAGTGGATTCATAAAAAGTATATGTTTGAAAATTAACCTGATTTTGTATATATATTTGTATTTTTTTGTATATTTGTATATATTTGTATATTAATATATGTATTTGATATATTTTATGAAAAAATATCTAGTATAATGTCAAAATCCTGCCTGAGCTGGAGACCAGTCACTTAGAATGAAAGCATTATAACAGCACAAAAGAAGCAGTACATAATATTTAAAATGTTATTCATTGGTCAGTGTAAGATCTACACAAATATACAAACAGTTGGATTTTGGAACTTTGCCAACATTTATTCAAGCTTTAAAAATGTGTTGGACTTCAGTGAAATCGAGCTTAAGAACAGAATTCATCTATATACATGCACTTCATTCTGGTGGTTTCACTGTTTATTGTAATGAAAAGGTATGGCCTTAAAAACAATTTAATTTTTCCCCTTTTTTTTTTTTTTGGAACTAGCCTTTTCTAAGGAAATACAAACTGTAGGCATTTCATTTAAGACAGAATATCACTGTAGTCCATTGTTTTTATTAAAAATGGTCAGATTAAATGACACTACCTTAAATAAATAGATAGAAAAATAGAATTTAAAAAAAAATATTGTTATGAACAACAGCCCTGGATTGTTTGCTGTAATCATCACCTAAAAGGAGCAGTGGTTCTGTCCATCCTTTGCATACTGTTGCTGCAAAGCCCAGGCATTTGGACTTACCCATTCAGTTGCTATGCATAAACTTCTAGCATTTGTTCACAAAAGGTTTCATAAAATGAACAGCTAAAACAAAATGCTGCTATTGGCCCAAAATAGCACAGCCTGCAGATTTCAAGAGCAACTATTACTGCTTATAATTAATATGATATTACTGATTATGACTTATAAACCTTTCCTATGGGAGCCTAAGCCTCCTATATTATGCGTAACTGAGCATATGGAATCTTAGATCATTTTTTTACCTTCTGTCTCTGAAAATTTTCAGAGGAAAGAAAGGTAGTTGTATTTCATTATTCTGTATATTTAGCAGGTCTGTTTTCTTGGCCATGAGTCCGAAAACCTTTTCTAAGAGGACTTATCTAACAGCTGTGTTGACAATTCTATTTTTGAGTGCAGCTTCAAGAGCAAGATGAGTTCTTCACACCTGTGCCTCTAGAGCTTACTTTTTGGAATGAACTGGGCTTTGCATTAATTTTGCAGCAAATACCACACAGTGCAAAGAAGGAAAAAAAAAAAAACTTTCCCCTTCTATGCTAGAAGGGGATAAGGAAGAGCAGTTTGTGTTGTGTTGAGGAAGTTTTCATATGAAGGTTCTGGACACAACATGAAAAACCAGTTAAAGGGACCTTCTGATGCCGTAATGTATGCCTTCATTGAACTGGTCTTTGGAAAGTTTTATTGGGACAAATTCATAGCTCAATTTCATCCACAGAATGTTACCTCATCACCATACAGTTAATGATTTCTGGACTTTTAAAGAATGACATCCACCTGGAGAGACATTGTAGACCTAGAATGAGAACATTTTCTTCATGTAATTTCTTCATATTTGTCCACACAGTTTTACAGAAAAAGAAGCATGTTCAGATGTCCCTGTTTGGGCGTACAGGCTGGAGTGTGGGTGACTTGGTCCTCAATAGCAAGGATGTGTTCTGCACTCTAAAAAAATTCTTTGGAAACCTGTGTGGGGACGGATGTCCCGCTGAGATGGTCAGGATCCTGCCAGCCCCCACAGGCAGAGCTGCAGCTGCTGCGGTACTTCCAGGCCTGGTAGTGTTGGCAGGGGCTAATTGCACAGAAGAAGTCCTCCTCTTGCAAAAATCAACTGAAACATCAGAGCCACTTCACCAACAGTAATTCCATCGAACATCCGAGAATCTCACCGATTATTGCCTCAACCCATGAAACCTTCTTGCTAGAAATCCATTATGTGAAAGCTGCAAATCTGCAGAGCACATAGATTTAATGGTGAATCTAGAAGTCAGCTTCTTTTTGTTGTGAAGTTGAGTTATAGAGCATTTTGACATTTGCCAAAGCTTATTCTCAAGTCAGGTGAAAGATGCTTTTGTCTATGCAGTCCCCTTAATACCCATGACGTCAATGAGAGTTTTTTGATAACACCTGATAATAAATTAGTATATCTTTCAATGTAACATCATTTATCCTGTTTCTAAAGTGAAATAACTCAAAAATATGAAAAAAAGAGCAAAACTTCCTTGTACAATTTCAGTCTCTGTCCTATGTACTACACGATATAATGTTTGAAATCCATAATCGTGTGTTTTCCCACTGTGTCCTTCAATGGTTCAGAGCTCAAGATGATGGCTGCTTGGCAAATGATGCAACAATTCAATATTTATTTTTGTCTTTATTGTTTGGAGACTCCATAGCTCCTTTACTGCACACCATAAAACTGCCTCAGCCATGTGGGGCAGAGTATTCTAGTGGTTGGAGGAATTAGCACTGGCTGCTGCTCCACTTCGCATTGACATTTTTATTATGATGGGGTATGAATGATTACTTTTAATCCATTTTTTTACAGAAGTATTTGGAAACAAAGGTTAAAAATCTTCCACATTTTTTGGCACAACTTTAGGAAAAAGTTAGCAAAAAAATCAATCAGTAGAACTTGATATGAATGAACACCTTCTATTTGGAATAACTTGGGAGAAAAAAAAAAAGCACACTTGTGGTAAACTTGGCCAGTAGATGCATTACAAAATCTTCATTCTAAGCAGTCATCTATGTTACAACACTGAATGTGTTTGGTGGAGGGGGCTCTCCAAGAGGGTGAATGACTGATTTTCAGTCTGACTGCCAAGCAAGCAAAAATATTAAAAATTAATTTTTTTAAAGGGCTATTATTTCTTTCCACAGAAATGCAAAAGAAGCAAAAACATCTGCCCATGATTAAAATGTTCAATTTAAGTAAAATAAAATGTTTCTTTTTGGTGCTCATGTGAATGAATTGAATGTGTTGCTTCCCAAAATGAATGTAGGAAAAGCCAGCCTTTTACCCAACAACTTAGAAGTTTGAGCACTCACTGATACACAGCGACTCAGAATCAAATCCATCTCCGGAAGACACTAATGACCATGTCAAGGAGGGGGTGGAGGACCTTGTTCACCATCTTATATACATTAAATTGTTTCTAATTCAGCAACCAGTGTTCGCTTGTGCCTCCCTCTGAAAGAACAAATTAAAGAGGTATTTTCACTAGTTGTGAGTTTTTATGAGGTAGGACAGCTGAAAAAGGATGGGTGCAGTGTGAGGAACTCAAACAGCCTAACAGTATGGGTCCTGAAATAGGAGAGCTTTTAGCTCATGCCTGTGATGTGCCTGGCAGAAGGTGTTATGTTTCTAAGGGACTGCTAAAGCCACTGGGTTAGAGCACGTTCCGACCTGGGCTTTCTCTGGAGCTCTTCCACTTTGTACAAAATTAATTACATATGTACTGAGAACACACAATGATTCTCCCATGTGATGAGTAGGAGATTTGTTGAAGCAGTAGAAATAGCTGTGTTTAAACGTGAGCTCTTGGGAGAGTAAGGTGTTCCTTCAACACGCAGGACAACGATGCAACTGGCTGTCTAGGCCATTTACGTACAAGGTAGGATTCAAGGGTGGAAATAAGCCTGATTTTCCCATAGCAGGTTTCCCCATGTTATATAAAGGTTATATCATGCTGTCATCACCTTATGTAAAAGTGCTATCATATTACCAACGGTATGAATTCAACTGGTATTTGCAAAAAAATGCAGCAGTGAAAAAGCCCCATTTTTCCCAGCAAATTTACAATTTTCTTAAAAAACAATTACATAGATGCACTCCTCAGTTAATCACAGAATCTCTTTTGCTATTTTATGATGATTTGTGCACTTCAAACCAGTTTGCTGATTTTCTCATTTGCATCTTTGAATTTGTGTCACATAACTTTCCTGTGGGTTGAAGAAATGTTGAAGAAGATTGGATTGTGGGGGAGTCTGTCATGCTCGATATGTGGTAAGCTAATTCTCTGCTTTGACCACAATGTAGAAGAAAGTTGGAACAATCCAGAAGAAGAAATGAGGTAGGTGTAACATTTGTAACACCCTCCGGATCCTATCTTGGGGTGAACCATATGTATCTTACATACAGTAAGATCTTGCATACGGATCTGTCAGAACTTTTTCACATAGTAAATATACAGACTTTGCCTAACTTTTCATTAATATGGGGTCACTAACATGTGCTAAGAGCTTATTATTTGTAGTGGGCTGGTAACACATGGAGTTCTCTATTTGTGGGTTGCTAAACCAGTGAATTCCATCCTGTCCTCCAGGAGATGAGGCTGGGTGATAGCACTTGACACTGTTACAATACCAACCCACCAATCCCCCACTCCCCCAAAACTAGTGCTAGCAAGGATTGTGGTATATATTTAAATGTTTCAAGCTAGCAAGCCCATGGAGCTTTAAACGGCTTGTGGACTGGGAAAAAGGAAGGAAATCTCTTTCGCTAACTTCCCTCCCAAACTTTTTGCCTTCCAACCTGATCTCGCTGGGGTTTGGTACCTGTCACCCAGAGACACCTCACCTTAGGGAGAGGTTGTAGGGACAGGCGCTAACCCCATCTTTCTGTCCAGATTGCAGAACTCTAATAAAATCCGCTGCTCACCCACCCCTTCCTATCCCCCCCCAGCCCTGCACACACAGGAACTTTGCTAGGAAGAGGGAGGACAAGGGCTGCACACACAACTGCTGTTTCTCTGCTGTGTACATAAGCAGTGTCAGAGCATCATCACTCGCTTGGCAGGGAAAAGGGGAGGGAAGAAGAACGAATGATGGTGTGGGAGGGGGAAAATGGTAAGGGAGGCTAGGAGAACACACAACATCAGGTGGGACCAGGCTGCGTACACTGGCCTAGACCCAAGACTAACACCACAGTTAATGTGACATTGCAGCAGTATTGGCACCTAATAATTTCGGTCTAATTTGAATTATGATAGTGTCATGATATTGCTCTATGGCTCCTCACTGATAAGTAAGTCTCCAAGTCGATGGTCTTTTATCTCTTCTGTTGGCTGCCTTCACTTCATCCTGGGCCTGATATCTCTGTCTGTATACTGTTGACAAAATGTCACACTTCTCTAAAGTACTCATAAAAAGCACTGCAATAAATCCTTTAAAATTCTAACTTTAGATTTTACTATCAAATACTTAAGAAGTGAATATTTTTCTCTCTCCCTAAGCAGAGACTGAATTCACCTTGCAGAAATTTTCTTCACTTCCCCCATTCAGTTCTTTGCAGATGCTCATTTGCAGGAGAGAATTTATGGTTTTGTCCCCTGCTCTCCTATCGTAGGGTGGCACGAATTACGTGGGTCAAGGACTGCCTTTCTTGTTTCCTCCTCATTCTTCTCTGTCTGATGCGCAGAAACATCCTTCCTTCTTTCTCCTTTAGACAACGAACTCATCCTCATTCTACCTCTTCAGCTCGGGTATTTATGCGTACAACAAATAACAATTAATGACAAAAAGTATTTACAGGGCCCACTCCAAACCTGGCATTACAGAGAGCAATACCGCCAAAGAGTATCTTTTTTGACCTCTCGCTAGCAGGCAGTTTGTAATTTTGGGGCTAGAAGCTGCTGAATTCGTAGTGAGGAGGAAGTTTTTGGGGCTGTGGGTGCTTTTGCTTCCTTCCGCCAGCAAACAGCGATCCACGCCAGGATTTGCTTTCTGCTCCTGTATTTCGGCGATGCAATGTGTAGCACGTTTCTGTGCGTGTCTCTGTGTGTGTGTGTGTGTGTGTGTGTGTGTGAGGTGTGTGTGTGTGTGTGATGTGTGTGTGCGTGCAGGTGTGTGGCTCTCCCTCGCTGTGTCTGCCTCCAGGATTTCTCCCTGCCTGGCTCAGGAGGCTGCTCCAGCGCTGCGCGGAGCAGAGGTTTCCCCGGATCCCGTAAATACAGGCACACGCATCCAGTGCACCACACGCATGCACACACACACACACACACACACAGACACACGCACACCCCGCACACGCACACACGCACAGACACACAGGCACGCACAGAGCCGCTGTCCAGTCCATCCCCACGCCGGCTGCTTTTCCCACCACCTCCAGCCTCGCAGAGGCGGCAGGCACAGCTCCGCGGCGGATCGCGCTGCCGCTGGCCCGGGACTCCGCTCGCAGCAACGCGCCCGCGGTTTCAATCTTCACAACCTACAGCCAGATTTTTACCCCCCTTTTTTTCCTTTTC
>WEKW01011377.1:66668-97857 GCA_013389905.1 Sula dactylatra
GACCCCGCCGCGGCCCCGGGGAGCGGCGCGCCCCTCCGAGGGGGCCAGCCCAGCCGCCCACCGCAGGGCGCCTCCGCTACAGCCCAAATCGAGCAGAGGCATCGGCTGCTGGGGAGAGGCACCCCCCCGCACACATACACACCCCGCTCCGCCGCCGGAGATCCAGGCAGCCTGTTACTTAGCTCTTCCTTCTGCTGAAACGTGCCTGCAGCAGGTTATATCTCAATCTACCTACGAAGGTCTTGGGGTTGTTTTTTGTTGTAATTTCATTTTCCTGCTTTTCCTTACAACCTTATCCATATTACATCTTTGGGACTGAAGGAATAAAAATATGTCCGGGGCGGATAATCCTTTAGCAATCGGAAAGCATGACAAAAAGAGAGAAATGATATGGGAAGGCATGAGCTTGGGCTGCTTAAATTGGACTGCTCAAGCCCTCAGGAACGACTTCTGCTTTGCCGGTGGCACTTTGCTGTTACGTTCCGCTGTTTGCAGAGTGAATTAGATGCCCGTCGGTTTGCTTGCTTCCTTTCTGAAGTTGGAAGCAGTAGATTTGTCTTCCTTGAGGTGAAATAAAGCCACAGTTATTCACTGTGCAGTATTTAGCACTTTACATGAGGAATGATAAATGTGGAAAATCTCAGGACAGCGAGGGTGTCGTTCACAAAAATATGGGGAAGGTTGTTCCACGTTGCCAATGCAGAACAGACCAGATCTCTGCATAGGCACGTGGGTTCCTTTGGACGCATAGGTCTGACCCACTGACATGCTTTAGGACAAGGCAGGAGAGTACAGGGCCCATGTGTGTAACTACTCCACAGGCACCTTCATCACTGGGGCTCACTGATTCTGTGGTCTTTCTGTGCACTTTGTAAAAAAAATCTCCTTAGGTTGCTCATCAGTTGTATCAGTTATATCAAATCATGAAATCTCTCCTATGAACCACAGACCCCCTCAATATGCAACCATGCTTTCCTTTCTCATACTGTTGCTCCACCTGCTTTGAGACAGGGTGGTAGGATGTGCCCTATCCCATTAAAAAAAAAAAAAAAAACAAACAAAAAAACCCCAGTAATAATTATTTCCAGTGAATTTCAGACTTCTAGAAACTTTGGGTAAACACTTGTCGCTTTCAGGTCACAGAGAAGTTTAATTGTCTTATTTATTTTTTGAATGTACAGTGCAAAGTTGCCATGCATTAAGGAATCCCAGCGTTTGCAATTTTCTGATAACATGTATCAGTACAGAAAGACTCATGATAGCTAAATATTTAATAGTAGTTAAATTCAAAGTGACTCTTCAGTTTCCTGCTAAGCTTCATAAGTAATACTTTTATGGTTAAGAAGTACATGATTTATGCAGAGATGAGTTATTTTTTCTGAGCTTCCTATTACAAGTTCTCTTCTTTGCAGTGTATCTGCCTTGTTACTAGTTGGTGGATCAACTTTTGAGCAGTTCTGTGTGTAGCTATTCAAGCTACTCAGTTGTTGGAAGACTGGGATTGCTTTAAGGTGTGTTTCGGAGTATGCTCTGCCCAGACGGTGCTGCAAGGTTGTGTAATGACTGCTCATGCAGCGTGTGCTCTTCTTAATGTGAAAGCTACATATTTGCAAGTTGGTACAATGTTGGAAGTTTAATTAAATCAATCAATGTACAGGTTTCAGAATAATGTTTTTTTTTTCTTCGTTCTGTCTTTTTCCACCATACTGACTTGGTTAAGGAAGTAATTTGTTACTGTTACAAAAGAAGTGTAGTCTGTCAAATGCCTCATGTTTAAGAGTCATTAAAGAGTTCAAAGAACTTTAATTGCAGTCATATTTCTGGACAAACATTGTGTTTTCAAAAAGTTTGCATCAATGGCTTGATAATATGATGGAAAATAGTAAAACCCAGTATGGTTTATGTGTTTTGATTTAACAGTAGTCGTATGTTTTCGTTTGTCATTTGTTTAAAAGCTACTTTGTAGCTAGGGCTATTGAAACTTGATAAACTGAGGAGGTCGTATGTATGTACTCGCTTTTAAATGGAGAAGATAGAAGTTACAGATTTAAAAAGCTGTCTGTTTTTGCACTGTAAGGCAAGGTTTTCCTACAGCATTTTGTTGCACGTGAAATGTGTTGAAGTTGGTAAAAATGTGATTACGGTCGTCTGCTATGCTTTTACAACAATGCTAAATTTTTCAATGTAATAGTATAGTACTTATTTGTAGTCAACTTACTGCACCTGACGTCTTACCTGATCACCAAATTCTGGTGCTGTGACCTACACTGGAGTACAGCACATAAAGCTGGTTTCCAGCATAGGTTGTCAAAGTAAGTCTTCAGTAAAGGAACTTTGCCTGGGAATGGGGGGAGGAAGGAAATTTGAAGTCTACGTAATATGCTGCTGTGGGCTTGATTCTATGCACCAGTCACATGCAGGGTGGGTAGCAGTAGCTTGTGGTGTACACTGGGCTATCCCTGTAAAATCTGTCCTCTCATAAAGCTGCTGTGGAGTATCCTGCATGTGAAAAAGAGTTGAACTCTCAGACTCACGCTGCTGTGACCTAGCATTCGTGAGCACTGAGTGGAGCTCCTAAGGACTTTGAAGGAAATGTTCTGCTGTAGAAAGACCTGTCACTTGAAAGTCAATACAAAAGAAAAGTCACAGCACGTATCTGTTAGCATTACTAGTTGAACTCCAACCATGATTTCAGTAGCTTACAGCATCTTAGGGGAAGCCTTGAAAATGAAATATCAAATTTAAAGGAGGAGTGTGTCCTTGCCTCAAAGTTTTCTGAATTAAAGTGAATGTCTGACTTTTCAAAAGTAATGGATGTGTCTGATTTGTGCCTTTCCACTTTCAGTTGATCTAGAGACTTTAAAAGGTGAAGTGTGTGGGTTTTTCGTGGGTTGTGGTTTTGTTTGGGTTTGGCTTTGCTTTTCTTTTTTTTTTTTTAATGGATGCTGAATTAGAGACTAGAAGTGTTCTGGTAAAGCATCCAACTATAAAGATGCTGAATTCTAAATACTGTGTAAAAAGTTAGTGAGCTTTGTTCTCCTGTGCAGATAATGAACAAGTTGAGAGTCTGGCAACACGGAGACACCGTAGTGAAAGTAACAGAAATGAACGAAAGCAGAAGCAAACCCTTCATTTTGAAGGTCAGGAGTCACCTGAAATTGTGCTTTGATGAATGGGCTTCATAGTGGCACAATACAGAGGTGTTGACTGAAGGAAACTAGCAAACATATCACAGTTGCTTGTAGCTCTAAAGTGCTAATAATAATAATAATAATAATAATAATAATGATAATGATAATAAATTCAGTAGTCACTCATGCAATTGAGCTATTAGACCATGTCAGATGTTCCCAAGATACTCTTTCTGAATGTTTTGCCTTCCTTTAAGTAGCTCTAAAACACAATGATAGATTGACAGGAGAACAGTGGAAAATCCTCCTGACCGAGTCTGTATCAAAGCACTTGATAATTAATGCCGCCTTTTACTGTTTGTCTACTGCTGTCACCGAGAGTTGTGTGAATAAAGTGCCTGTAGACCAGGAGGCAAGTGGGGATTCACAGGTACCTTGTGCAGTTGTCTCAGGGATGTAAAATAGGAATAGCCTTACTGAAATCAATAATCAGTGCAAATTTGTGAAATCTGAATTGGGCCATTAGAGATTAATTCACTCCTGATCTCAGCGATGACAGTGAAGATGGACGCAGAATTTCATGTAAACTTTGCACTTTTCTTGTTTTAGTGCTGTTGTAGCAGTATCCTCCACACTGTTTGCAATTTTGATGACTGCAGAGGGTGACTCTCTGATCACCCTCCCTTACGGCTTCCCTTATTTTCCCATTGTGAATGCATGGTGAACACTAAGAAACCAGTGTGTGCATTTAGCTAGGAGGAAGTACAGTTTTTCTAAGACCTGGCTTTTCTACCACTTTTGTACATATTTATTGGTTTGTATGTGACTGATGACATTAAAGGGAACACAACTTATATGCACATCTAAGCCTAAAGGTGCTGTTTGTAAGATTAGGGCCTTTGAGGAGAAATAGCATGTTCCCAATGCTTATAAATAATTCATTTTTGACTAAGAATTTTAAATCTTAGCATTTGGAGTTTCCCAATGTGACTTTATGGCAGAGTATCTTGGAAAGAGGGTCTTTAAAATAGAAAAGGTGATGCTTTAATGATTAGTGTAATGTTGAATTTCAGTGTATTGTACTCTAATAATCTTTTTTCTTTCTGTCACCGGTCTGATTTATAATCAGAAAGCATACCTAAAGCTATAATATTTTCTACACTTCTAAGTGCTAATATGTTAAACTGTTCTAATGCTGTATTAGTACTTATTTCATCATATGCTATTGTGAAATACTCCTGAGATTAGGTGGTGTTCAGACACCAGAGAGGTCAAGCACTATGTTAAAAGCTCAGGCCATTCTTTTTATATTACTGCAGTAAAGAATATATTCATTTCATTTATATTACCACTTGGCTCTCATAAAAGGTCAGTTTCAGCTGAATGTACAATTACTTGCAAATGGCAAATCTTATAACAAGTGATCAACAATAAAAGCTTTTCTTGGTAATTTATCTTTAAAATTACCACCTGCCATTTCTTTTGAATGACTTGAACATCTTGCAGTATCACTCGGAGATCTCTGTCTTATTCCCCATGATACATGTAAGAAAACTGTGCATACTAATCTTCTTTTTTGCTTAGTAAAGTAAAAATGCATAATTACATTAAAGTTTCTAGTTGAAATAACAAGCATGGTGCTTAAAACTCCATTACGGTATCAAAGTATCAGCGCTCCCATTACTAGCAAAATGAAATTACGTTTTCAATGAACTATGACTGTATGCTCTCCTTCGTACCTGGTTAATGGGTGCTATCTCCCTGGGAAGGGAACCTTCATTCTCTGGTTTTGACTGTTCATACTACCAGGCATAATTATTTTAGCAGCTTAAATACGTGTAAAAGAATTAGCACTTCTCCACAGATTCCTAAGAACAGCATATAAAGGTTGGTGTTTAAAGGCAGAATAGTTATTATTCTAAACAGAGAGAATACATTAAAAGATGCAAAAGGAATTTAAAATGTGTTGCAGATGGCAGGAAAGCATATCCCTGGTAAAACTCTTAGTACTTTATTCCTCTATATGTAAAACCAGCGTAATACCTACTGAAAGTAAGGTTTGCTTTCTTCACTACTTATTGCTCCAGAGCTCCTGCACACATCCAAAAAATAAGCTTCCCTAATAAGAAATTTTTTAGCTCTCCTTATAGGAGGCTGTCACAAAGACTGCCAGCTCCCTCCGATGAGCTTCTTTTGGCTAATGTGACCTTTTCTTCCCAGCAAAGTGAAACAACTGTACTTTATTCTGCTGAGCGGTTGCAAACCACGGAAAACACACAGCATCTCAAGGCAGGTGCCACGAAAGAGGCGATCCAGGCCCTGCTACGCCCGGCAGAGCGAGTCTCCGGTGAGCAAAGTCAGGGGTTATTGATAGCTCCGGGAAGGTTCGCATCCCGCCAGCCCGCTGTAGAAACCCGGGTGCCCAGGAGGAGGCTCTCCAGCGCAGCGCCAGCGCCGGGATGGAGACCCGCCGGCTGCCTCTCCTTGATTTTTCAGGGCTTGGGACAGAAGCCCTCGCTTTTCATCCGTCAAGAAGCGGCAGCGAGGGCTGATACTCCTAATGCAAACAGCAAATTGCTCTCTGGCTCGCCTAGCCTGCGAGGTCTGTCACCTTGCGCTTCTAATGGCCTTTTAACCGCATCTCCAGCTGAGCAGCAGATGTAAAGGGTACTGAGCATCCTGAGCTGGCGGGTTTTTTTCCTCCTGAAAGAAGCATTTCTACAGACGCTCGGCTAACAATGGAGCCTCAGACCTGCTCGCTGACCTGTTGGGTTTAAAATAGCAGGGCAAATCTCCCAAAATAAGTGGAAGACTCAACTGCTTTTAACAGGTGCCTTGTAGGGCCGTTACATTAAATTAGGTATGCTTACAGAATAACACATTCGTATCTGTGCGTGTGTGCGCATGTGTGTGCATGTGGGGGTAAAATCGTGGCTTGTACCTGGAATGGCCTCAAAGTCGTATTTAAGCACTGAAAGACCCAGAGAAGCTGCACATTACCAGGATAGGTATTTGCAAGCCAGGCTGAAACTTTGTTTTATGGGTCCCATCTGAAAAACATGTGTGCAAACACACATGAATGCAAACATAAGCACGATAAAAAACTACGCAGGGCTCAGTTCATATATGTCAGAAAGATCAAAGGCTAAGTCAGCCATGCTAATCCTACTGTTTGGGGAGTCCAATTAGTTCAAGCCTGATGCTTGACTAAGCAGTAGATAATAAAACCTGCCCTCTATGTCAAAAGCTAGACCTCTCTGTTGCCTGATTCTTTGTCAGTCTCCATAGCTGTAGCTCTTGCTATGTCTATGATGGTAACCACATATTTGTCTGATATTTTTGGCCATGTCTCTCTGACTTATGTGTTGAATTTCTAGCATACTAGAGACTATGGGGACACCCGTCTGGCTTTTGTCTGACTTTGTCTTGGAGGGAAGTCAACACATGGGATGAAGCTGTTGCACATCTGGGTACCAGACGGTAGTAGGGTATAGCGTGAGGATGTACATGGATACTGCCATGGTTGTGAGAGCTATGGAGGTATACAGAAGATCTGGCAAAATATAGTGTATGAATGCCTTACTACAGTTCTCATGTAATATGTCTGCAGTTGGCTTTTGAGTTACGGTATCCCTTATGACCTGAGAGTTTTCCTTTGAGAGCCCATAAGCAGTAATTAAAATAGGAAACTATAATGGCTTTCTTAAGTCAAATTATATTTTTAAGAAGTGAAGGATAGCATTAGAGAAAGGATTTTTATGCACAGTTATTCTATCAAAATCCAATGGTGCTGATGGATGATCATGGCCAGGGAGGCTCCTGTCAGGTCCTGCATACATTTCCTGTAGGTTCTTTTCAGTTCAGGATTCAGTTTCCTGTCTTCAGGATATGTTTCTCTTTGGGCTGCTCTTGTTTAAAATTCATTTTTTCTGGTGATATCAATCAAGTAGTAGAGGTAATATTTTGGATAAAGTTTTGGTATTTATGGTGGCAACATTTGAATCTGAACAACCATTTCTCTTTCCCAGTAGATGCCACATTGATCTGTGATTTGGATTTGGATAGACTTATGTGAATATAGCAATCTGTGGCTTTGGAGTCCAAATATGTATCTCTAGATGGAGGTAGTGAGGCTAGCAAAAAGCTGATTCAGAGAACCGGGGAGAGTATATAGGGTAGGATTAATTGTTGGACAAAGGACTGTTACTGGAAGATGAATAAAACACGAATGTGAGTACTTTCTCTCATTGCTTGAGTCATTTTGCATTAATTGTGTTAGGTTTTAAAACCTTTCTTGCAGTTAAAGCCCTATCTAGGAGAAGGGAAAGGACTGGAAAAGTGCTTTTATGCTGGTCAAAGATTTGGATGAATAAAGTGCAAGGAAGGAGGAAGGAGGGAGCAGAGGTGGTCCGTTCTTTTTTTTTAATGCTCCGCTTGGTCTTGGTCTGTACAGTCCATAGATTTCTCCTTTTTCTCACCATCTAAGTGTTTAAACACCTCATCTCAAAGAGAATGCGGTGACCCAACTGATTGTGCTCCAAAATGGAGAAAGTTCTAGTCAAGATGTATTGGCATTTCTATTGCTGAACGGTTCCTTCGGAGCTGGTTGCTCTGTCAAGTGGGCAGTTCCGAATAATTCAAGCTCAGTATCTAATATGTAATTATCTCATTGCAGAGAGGACAATGCGGCTTTTGCACAGTTGTGTCTCTCAACATAACTTTACATAACTGTGCTCCATAAGCGGAGAGAGCAGAATATGAGTTTCTGGCTTGTACTTCCTTTATACCTAAAAAATGTTGTAAAAGGCTTGGGTCCAGACTGTTGAAGTATGTTTTCATTTACGCCTCACCTCACTGCATGGGAGTTGGCTGTCAGCAAGGTTGTGTGTTCCTTGTTCCTGCCTCTGACTGCTTCTGTTGCATCAGGTCTAACCATCTGATACGCTGACTTAGACCAGCAAGCTGATCTGATAGCTAACCCACCAAAAAAAATCTTGAAGTTACTCAAGAGGGTATGTGGGATCGTGTGCCTGAAGTCATGATGAGAAAGTGAGGCTCACCATTTGATGGTGGCTTTCAGGTAGATCTCTTAAAATTATCAGGAAACTGCAAGAGGAAGACTGTCTTTTCTCACATGGCTGCAAAACACAATGTGGCAGTAGTATAGTAGTATACTCTTACGGTATTAGTGAGAAGAAGCTACCAGCAGCTGAGCATTCTTGGTATTATCCCCACTTTTGCACTTGACTGTCTTAACTGCATCACCAAAATTTCACAGGCCATACCAGCAAAGTCATCTGTTCTCCAAAACTGAAGGAGCTGAACATCTGCCTGGGAGGGGGGGGTCATACTGAGAGTGCTTCACTGTCTTAGGGAAACTCTGCTTGTTATCATGTCAATGTGTGATAGTTAATGTGGTCAGTTTAGTAGGTGTCTGCTGATTTTATGGCACATTGAAATTTGGGGTTTATGAGGCAAATGAATCGGATTATTAGACTGCAGGTTTATATACTGCTATTTATTGTTGTTTTCATGTTTTAAATCTTTTCTACACCTGAGGGTACCCGTTCCCAGCTATATGCAGTTTTGACATATAAAATAAATTGTGCTCATAGTAGTGCTGAAATATAAATTGTTAAAAGCAGTAGCAGGATGCTTCTTTGCATGTCATAAGTGTCCAGTTGTCAGCCAGCAGACTTCCAAAACTGTTGCACAATTTTTAAATGTCTTTTAATTTCTGAGTATCCTCATTTTAAAATGCGTGCAAATCCCTAAGAAGCTTAAAAAATGCAGTGACAAATCAAAGGCAAAGGATGATGAGCACCCAGTGTCCAGTGGCTAAACCTGAAGTGTCTCCTATCTTTTCTCTTAAAATGACATAATATACCACAGAGAAAGGAGCTGTAAGTACAAACAGTGACTGCATCTTATTTAGTTACAAGAAACTGATTCGCAGTATAAACACATAATATAAATATTTATTTCTCTGATATTAGCTTTTGGCTTTACAACTTTAACATATAAGATAATACTGCATATGACCAATTTAGATTCCTTGGATGAAAATAGCTAGATATTATTTTGTCTGTCAGCATTATCTGTGTTGTAGAGAAAGATGGAAAACGCGTCTTTAATAGTTTCAGGCTCAGACCATATACTCTTTAACCAGTTAGAGTAATTGCAATTTACAGTATTCTTATCTGGTCTAAACTTTGCATTACATGCATGTATTTAAAGCAGTTTAAAAAATGTAAAAGAAGATGCCAAAGCTGGCCCTCAGTAAATATTCCTTAATAAAAATCTTCTTTTTTTATTTCGTGAAGTAGTCTATCCTCTGCTAGCAGTCCAGCTGCAAAAAAAAAGTAAGGAAGACATATCATGCTAATCAAAACTGCAAAACAGGTTTTGTTGGCTCAACAGAGATTTAGGTGTTTCTGAGCAGAGTATCAAAATCTAATTTAAAAGTGAAGGTATTTAAAAGAATGGTGCCGGGGAGGTTTATTTAGTGAATTGGTGAAAAGCCAGGAGCAATATTCCTTGACTGCTGCTGTTGCAAGGTGGTCCATCGTGCTGGCTATGGGCTGGCAATGATGAGCGCTGTTAATAGAATACCTGGAACATAACTAAAATGCCTTGATTAAATACAAACACCTGTCTTTGCAATGTAGCATGGCTGATGTAGTGAAAGGACTCCCAGAAACAGCTTCCTGAAACTGAATGCTGAAACAGTGATTGTTTTGTTCTTAAAGCTGATCTTTAGAAGTCCCGTACCATTCTTTGAATGAGAACTCCAAAGGCTTGCTCTTCTTTAATTACTGAGACAGTATACTAAAAGCCATTTATAAATTGACTGTAATCAGATTGGTTGTGGGGCATGTGCACACTTGTTACTGGTTTTTTGAGTTAAAGACCCCCAAACCTGATTTTTCCCTATCTATCTCCATTGAATGCAGCTGATGGCAGAATTTGATTGAGATTTAATTACAGGGTTTTTTTATAAAAGTGCGTAAAGCAGTGAATGATCAAAATTCAAAATTACAGCTTAATTATGTGAAACACTGAAGAATTACAAAGAAGGGAGAGTCCTGTCTGCAAAGAGCTTCCATTTTATATTTATGCCAGTATTTCTTCATGAGACTTACATCATTGTAATGTCATAGTTATGTACATACTGTTTAAACCTTTTTCTATTATGTAAACAACAAATGTAGTACAAATAAATATGGTGTTTGATTTTTATTTGTCCTTATAAAGGACACCAGCTTCATATCCCACTGAGATTACTACAATAATTGATGGATCCTTTGTGGAAGTATCTTTGTACCTTGTTAATTAGTAATTAAGAGTCTGAGTTTGCTTTTTAAAGCAGCTCCAGCTGGACACTGTAAATCATTGTCTAGAGCATAATCTATGCTCAGTACAGAAACTGGCCAAACCACAAACTCTTTGCACCTTTTATACCAAAATCTGGTTGCTGGCGAATTCTTAAATGCATAAATACAGATCATTGCTCAAGTGGAGCTTTTCCATATCGGGTGAATGGATTTAAATTGTTCTTCTCTCACAATCTGCTCAAGAGACTAATGCCTTCTCTTCAGCTGAGAAGAATGCACAGAAGTATTATGTCCATAGTGTGTGGATAGGAGTGCATACATTCATATACGCATGTACCCGAACAGCCCCTTACGTTCAAAAAGTCTGCTGAAATAGTATCATATACCAGACAGCTTTTTTCCAAGGTATATTATAACACTGTGGATAATGTTTGGATTATAAGTGAGGTCCAATTTTACTTTTAATATTTGCATAATTTTCCTTTCATTGTTAGTTTTTGCTTCTTTGAGTATTCCAGACTAATTTCCATTTTTCTGGTGACAGGATGGTCATTGCCATTGCCAAATGGACCCCTCAAGCTAAATCTGCTTTTGACAGAAGAGGACACTGCAGAATTTCCCTACCTTTTTTAGCTGAAACACCAGTAAAAATCAAAGTCAAGATGAAGAAAATTATGTAGTTAAGAGCAGATTCATCCAGATTTTAGTCTGTAATGCTGAACAAATCCAGTGCAGGTCCATAAAATCCAATGGGCTAAAGAATTGTACATGTAACTTTGCTACTGATTTATATACTTTTAGGTTATTTTTTATAGTCCTTTCAACGTCATTATTACAGTTATTACAGTGCAGACAATAAACCTTTCTAGAAAGATTAATAGAGTTGGCAGATTAGGAACATCATCATTTTAATAGCTGATACATAAGTGCTGATCTTTTTGTTCCATGCTGTGGCTTGCCTGATGTTGGGAGCTGATCAAACTGTTGCATACAATGGCTGTTCAGATGAGTTGTGTGGAAAGGACTCATGTAGCAGAATAAAACTTCTCAAAACAGTACTTAGAGTTTCTACACTTTTGTGTTAATTCAATATAGAGGTACAGAGATACAAACTTAATTAGTTTAAATCAGCAAATATTAGATGAGTTATTTACAATTTTCAACAATAAGCATCTTGGGAAGATGATAGTAACAGCTAGCAGCCACATTTTCTGATTAATGGATATTTGTATTTTTGATGCTCTCATATGAAAGGCAAATTTGTAAGCATTACTAATATTTATTCCACAAATATTTGTCTCATTTTTATTTCAACCTGCTGTGATCTGCAAGTGCTAATCATTTGGACCCCTTTGGAGCAAAGGTATTTACTAAGTTGTGTTAGATATAGCAGGAACTCAATATTCAAACAAATTTTTGTTGAAAAAACACCTTGGTCGGACTAGTTTTACAAAAGAGCTGCATGCATGCCTATCAACAGTGAGGAGTTAATTTGCAAAGGCAAGCTAAAGAATATATTCTGAATATTTTCTCAGTTGCTTATGGGGGACTCCTATATCCTTATAAATCATTCTTTTCTATTCTGCCCAGGATATGGTATGGTTATGTTACACAGACACATACGTACCTCCACATTTCAAAAGAACAAAAAAATAACAGATAATTCATTTTTTAACATTAGTTGTGTTTGCTGGAATATTTATTGCTTCCACAAAGAGTTAGACCATCGCTGTATTTACTGATACAGCCCCTTATTTTTAGGCAGCTTCCTGCTTTGCAAGATAACCTCTCTCATGAGGAAAGGCTGAGACCTGGGGTTGTTCAGCCTGGAGAAGAGAAGACTGAAGGGGGATCTTATCAATGCTTATAAATATCTGAAGGGTGGGTGTCAAAAGGATGGGGCCAGACTGTTTCCAGGACAAGGGGCAATTGGCACAAGTTGGAACACAGGAAGTTCCATCTGAATATAAGGAAAAACTTCTTTACTGTGAGGGTGCCAGAGCACTGGAACAGGCTGCCCAGAGAGGTTGTGGAGTCTCCTTCTCTGGCAATATTCAAAACCCACCTGGACATGGCCCTGTGCCCCCTGCTCTAGGTGTACCTGCTCAAGCAGGCGGGGTTGGATGAGATGATCTCCAGAGGTCCCTTGCAATCCCTACAATTCTGTGATTCTGTGTGATTCTGTGATAAAGTTTTCATATAGGTGCTTAAGGCTACAGGATACCGTGCATGAGGAGAGTTAGTCACAACAACTGAGTAATCAGCCAGTGAATCTAAGCTAGGAGAAAAGTCCTGTGAGTGATGCTGATGAGTGAGAGCTGAGTCCTCACTCCTCACCTTTTGGGAGAACATCTTCAAGGCCCTTTTTGGAGGGATGTATGCGATCTTTCCTTTTGAAGCGATTCCACTGTGCATAAATAATAGCACGTTCACTAAGCCACAGAGGGTCTTTGTTTTTGTGCCTGTTTGTTTGCATATTGGAGGTTGCTGTTTTGAAAGCTGAAACTTTCTCTCCACTCCAGTCCAATAAATGGATAAATGTTTTTGTGTAAGGTAGCTACTGGAAAACAGACTGAAAACGGCATCGTGGATCTGCAGCCCCTCTGGGAGGTGAGGGCAGGCTGCACTCAGCTAGATAGTTTCTTCACTCTGTTTCTGCCCAAGAAATAATTATTGCATGCAAAGCAAAATATTGTAATAGAAAAGATTGAGAGCAGGTTGTCAAAATTATTTTTCTTTGCCAAGGAGAACCCTGTCTATAGTAAACCTATTTAAACATAAGGTAGCTTTTAAGTAGGCTGGCATTGCATTTGAACTTGAAGGTTTTCTTAATAAAATACTTAATCGGCTTGAAAATTGGTCAGCATACAAGGTTTTTTTTCGCTTATTTTTCTCTCTTGAGGAATATCTAAACAATTCCAATTTTCTTCCCTTGCTGATAATGTTATTTAAATTATTAGTAATCAAATAGTAGATTGCAAGCAGTGAGCAATGATCTAAAAGATGTTTGACAAAAGCTTTGGTTTGTGGTGTAATCTTCCAAGGCATTTGATGGGAAACTCATTGCTTGGGCCATTTATATCCTAAATTAGTCAAAGTACAAAGAATTATGTGTTCCTGTCACCTCATTATGATTTGTCAGTAGTGGTAACAGGCCTTTTTTCTCTAAGTACGCTAAAAGATCACACCACAGTCAAAAGAAGCATCTATACCTTGAACTGTGAGGTTCTGTAGGGGACTAGTTTGGATTAACACGGTTCCCGGTTTAGGTGGCTGCTGGCCCTTTGGCTCATGGATTCCCAGGTGACCCAATCCCTTTTGATATATCAGTTTTTCTCTATGCAAGTGCACAGTCTCAGAAGGTTTGTGTTAGCCTGGTCCCACTGTGCAGGATTCTCAAAAAGTGATGCTGAGTTGGCGTGAGAGCCTACGCAGAAACATCTTCTGTTTTCTGCAAGAGTGAGTCTTTTGTGAAAAAGCAGTAGGTGTAACTATTAGAAATGTACATGAATAATGTTAAAGGTGAGTTTTGGGTAGGTTGTAATTCCAAAAATGGATTGATTCTTCCTCAAACATGTGCATGAAACAGAAAGCATTCTTGGAAGTTGTTTTTATTGTCCTGTTAGTGGGAGTGGGCTGTGGGGCAGAGTGGTTCCTCATAGACCCCTGCCAAAGGGTTGAACATTTTGCATTCTATAAATATATATATCTTTTAAGACTAACGCTATAAAACCAAACCCAATGTATTCCATAGAGAGTCAGCAGCAGAAATCTTAGTGTTCTCTGCTGAATATGGAGCTATTCTCCTTCTAAGATGTTCCACTAAGGTTAAGGTAGAAGAGAGAGGTCTTGAATATCCCATGGGTTCTGTCTGTTTCCACTAGAAATTTTACTTGCTTTCTGAGCCTAGATACAAACTCAGCAGTGGGAATAATAGTCGCTTTAAAATTTTCTCCTGTGGAAATTGCTTGACTTCAGAAGCACCTTAAAAGTCTGCAAAGGTATCGCTGGCCAACAGGCGCAAAATAATTTGATATAAAACTGAGCTCTAAGTTGCTGTTGGAAAGCACCAATATAATGAGTCAGTTTCAGAAAAATAATAGGTTCATTATTTTTTAATTGGGCTGCTTTTCAAGAAATCCAGGGGCTGCTCATCAAAATGCAAGAGGTGTTCCAAATACCATAAAGTTTAAGGAAATTAAGTTCCAATGAACGCTATATACCTGACATGATGAATCTATTGATTGTACATTGCTGACCTTTACTAGTGAGTTTTCCTACATCCTCAGATGTCTCCTCATGTGAAAAACAACACAAACACAGTTTAAGCAGTATATAAATATGAACTGAAGTAAGTACTTAAAATGAAACATTAACAAAACCAAAAACATTTTGGAAAGATTATTTCAAGGAACAGTTAAAATAAATGAGAACAGCTTTCCTTTGTGAGTAACGCCTTTATATTCTCATTCATTCAGGACATGATATTAATTCAGGACTTAGCAATTTTCAGAAGAGCTTTGTAACAACAAAATGAGAAAAGCAATAAAAGACATAGAACTAATAATATATTTGATTTTAAGAGATGTGATGTAGGCAGATGTGGGAACTAAAGAAGCTTTTCTTGTGCAGTTACATAGATATAACCATGACTAAGGAGGTCAATATTTGGTGGACCTGCTGATGGGTGGACTTAAAAGGCTTTCTGAGATTGTTTTTTTGCTTTCACTTTAAGTATGAATTCCCTTCTTATTGCCTTCAATCCCAAAAATAAAACTGGAAACAAACCTCCCTTGCTAAGAATTTTGTAGTCATTTGGTAGGAGCTTAGTTAATACTAAACTAAAAAATGAACATGACACAATTATCACCTATCTCTGACTGTGTTCCTGAGTGACTAACAACTGCATCAGTCCCTCCCCCTAGTCTCTTCCTTTCCCTTCCTTAACCATCCCATAAGTTTCCCAGATCTCCACAGCCCCCTTAGCACATCTTAGAAAATTTGACACAGTCTCAAAATGCTCTTCCCTCTGCACCCATTGTATAAGGAGTCTTTTACTTTTCTAGACAGTTATCCTTTTTTGTGAGCACAGCATTCTGGGGAGACAGTTTCTTTCTTTGACTTATTTTTGGTTTCCTGTTAGATACAACAGTTTCATCAACTGACATTCTCCTTGGGCAGTCACGGGAGCAGCCAACTCGGTGTCCTCTGGTTTTCACTGACTAGGTTACTAGAGTTCCTTCACCTACATCGTTTCCCTGGTCCTTGCCAAGATTATTTATCTAATTTGTTTTGCTTTTATTATGAAGATAACCTGACAGTGAATATGTGGTAGCTTCACTCCGTGATGCTTTTTTTCCAGTTGCTCAGTCTTTTACTAATTTTTTTTTAATTATCTTAATATTCTGCTTCTTCAACTCCAAACTGTAGTTTTATCTGCCAGTTACTCTGAAAGAGGTGTCATTAAGTATGGTCTTCTTACATTCATGATTTAGCCTCCTTTCAATGCATTCTGTCAGCTTCTGTTGGGAGCACTTTTTTACCTTCTCAGGCACAAATTTGGTTTTATCTGTATTTCAGGAATCATCTCGTCATATGAGAATATGATCTGTCACTGCAGCTTTTCCTGGCTGGTGGATATGCTACTGGTTTTAACAAAGTCTATGTCAAAACTCTCTTGGATTTTGGTAGGGCCGGGACTTCTTTCTTTGCCCAGAATTTTCTTTCCTGGACTGCTTGTTTTGGGAGATTTTAGTTATTTGCCCAATAGTTAAACCAATATGCAAGAAACTTTTTGTCCTTGGGAATGTGGAGGAAAAAGGAGTCCCTTCAGTCTGTGTGAAGGAAGAAAGTGTTAAGGAGGAAAAACACGAGGCACACAAGTTTGCTTCTGCAGAGTTATGTGAAAGTAGAGAAACACAGTCCAAGTCCAGCAATATTTGCTGGAAGAAGCAAGCAGTAAGTAAAGTAATCTTTTGTAACTTTAATGTGTATGTTACTACAGCAGTTTTGCTTAAATTTTTATGGCAGAATCTTGTTTACAAACTCTGATTTTATGACCGCTCTATACTTAGTCCCTGTATTTTATTCTTAGACCATGACACTTAAACCCAGTAAGTTCCCATCCTTAAAAGGGATCTGAAAAGCAGTGCAGCTCACTTGCAAGTGATGTGGAGTGGCCCAGGTAGGGATGTCCCACCTGACCTGCAGGTCAGGAGCCCCAGGCTGGCCTACCTGACCTGGCATACAAACCTACATAAGCCTGTTTCTGAAATTCACAGAATGTCAGGGATTTAACCTTAGAAACACCCTTAACCATTCCTGTGCAGAATATCTTATGTTGAATAATAGCACCTCTCACCTTATGCAGTAGTTTAATGCTGTGGGGAGAATAAAGCTGTGCACAGTAGAAGAGGGTGTTAGATCAGTCTGAATTTGGATAGGACAGCAAATGAAGAGATGAGGAATGAGAAGTTTATTACATTTTTTTCCTCACGTTTCAAGGAGGGAGAAATATTAATAGCAAACTGCAGTACAGATGTATTTTTACTTCTTAGTCATCAGCACTTTGGGAAGAATACAGACAAAGGACAATGCAAGAGAAAAGCAGCAGCAAGACAGAATTGGCAGGATGTGTTGAAAAAAGCACTCTCTTTGTCATCCTGCTGTAGTCAGGAAAGTCAAAATCCACTTCAAAATACAGGAATAAAAAATGACAGCTTGCTAGACCGAAGCCTGACAAAATTGCCATGAAAATAAGCTAGCTCCAAGCAAAACACTGCTCATCTACCATTTACCATGATGTTGACTTTTAAGATAAAAGGTGTGATACTGTATTTGGGTAGTAGAAAATTAAATTTTTCATTAGCATGGCAATTTTTAATGCCATTATTTCATAATTACTCCACCAAGTTTGGAGCAGAGACATCTAGCATTGCCAATAGCTTTTTCATGCTGTTGAATAACACTGAAAAATAATCAGCATAATCAAATCCAACTGTAAAATTGATATGAACTTGCCAAAGCTTTGGCTTTTTGTGTTTTAAACAGACACGTGAGCTTTGAATAAAGCTTCATTAAAAAAAAAAAAAAGTATAAATGCTCTCTTTTTATTACCAAAATGAAAAGGTAGAGTTTTTGACCCAAAGGAGACAGTTTCAGAATAAGACATGAAATAAGCTGTTACTACCTACAGATGTGGACCACCAAAGGTAGATGCAACCTTAGTCTAAATGAGGACTGCGCAAGTACCTAGTATGTGGCACCACAGGTCTAACTGATCTGCTTACTGCTACTTTAATCTCCCCTCCTGGCTTGCAAATGGCCAACAGGTGTGGACTTTATTTGTTGACACTTTTTGTGTTAACTGTGTTTTTAGTAACAGTGAATAAATCCAAATTTTAGGAGTGAAACACCAAAACAGTTTTTTTAATTGTGTAAAAAAAAAAAAAAAAGAATTTAAGAATTTAACCCAGTAGCATATTGTAATTATAGCCTGAATCCCTGTGATGTGAAAAGTACTGCATCAGCAAAATTATTCTTATGTTATATTCTGGGGTTAACCTTAAATCGTGGTGCTATTCCCCACCAGATTGTTTACCCGTGACTTATTTGCCTTTATAAACATGATATAAAAAATACACGGTCAAGGTACAGCTATTTTACTAACTCAGGTAGGCAGAACAGCTTGGGGTTCTGCTTTTTGGCATCATGCTATATATCTGTAGAGCAAGGAAACAGTTTATTTAAAAATAAAATATCTACTTACTCATTCCTTGCAGAAAGTTGGTAGTTATTACTGATTCAGATTCTGGGCACAAATGATACATATACACATATTGAACCAGGTACTGTGATCACTATTATGTAAAACTATTTCTTACACTAAATTCATGAGCAGATATTGGTAGAAAAAGCTTTAGTCTGAAGAGAAACAGAGCTGGAAAAAAAACAGGAGAGGAAAGTCTGTGAATTGGACTGAGATGATGGTTGAATTTGTATTTCTGTATGATGCTAGGGACAAGTAAAAGAGGTGGATCCAAAGAGAAATATACTTGGAATCCCATTGGCAATAGGATCAAAAGGAAAGCAAATGGGAAATAAAAAGGACGGGGAAGGAGATGAGGCGCTCCATAACAACGTACAGCAGCACGCAGAGGGAAGTGGAGGTGAAGGAAGTGGTATGTGGTACCTTCTTTTCAGATGTGAGGTTTTAATTTGTTTTTGCTTGTTTTGCACAGGAATTCCGTAGAATTGTATTTGCTTTCAAAATCTCATCAGGCACAAGTGCTTGTTGGAGTATTTCTGACAGTATTCCTAGTCTCTGAACTTTGTAGTTGTGATTAGTTCCTTCAACAAATCTTCCACGCAGTTGCTTTGATTCTCATAATTAATCACTCTCACTCAGTTAAGTACATTTTTCAAAGACTGAAATTGTTAAATATAAACTGTTCATGATCCCGTAAAGAAAAGGTAATTTTAAAGGTTTTGATTCTTAGTATATGTTCCTGCTATGAAGACAACATGTCTACCTGAAAGAGAACAAAGAGCCGTGTTCCAAAATGCTCTCCATTTAAGGATAGGTTAGGGGATTATTTTAAAATACATTCTAATGTGTTAAGATGCCAGTCAGTTTTCAAAAACTTGGAAAATCCTGGAATTCATTTATTAAAGATGGAATTCTGTATTGTATTTGTGAAGTGCAACTATGTATGTATAGGTCTTTATAGGTGGTTAAACCAATGCTGTTCTTTTGCTGACATTTGTGAAACATTTTTTTACTATGCATGTGAGATCGGAGAGTCTCAGCATGTGAAATGATGTGTGATACTAGCAAACAGAAAAGCAAGCAGAATGAAAGGTGTTCCACCTGGAAATGAAGGCTGGAGTGGAAGCTGTGTTGCAAGTGTTTTATTGCATGCAAATCCTGTAGTCCACTCATGCAGGACCTGTGCATATGCAGGCCTTTGAAACTGGAACTTAAAAGGACTTTACGTATAATTTAGATACTAAAATCTTAGAGAGCAGTTGAGGCAGCTTCTTCTCAAGAACCCCATGACCTCTGTAAAAACATAAAAAGCTAAAAACTAGCCTCCCCGCCCCCTCCAGACCATTGCATTCTCTGTTTTGGGGCAGAAACTTCAACTTGCTAGCCATTAGGCTACTGAGACAGAGGAGTGATATTCTCCTGGGTATATCATCTGAAAAAAATGTTTGACACTTTGAATCCCAGCTGGATTTAGACATCTGCTTAATCAAGTTTATGACCACTCCTGTGCCTGATGTTTTGGCGTATGGATAACCTGCGGTTTCCTTTGGAAGTATATAGGTTTCTGTGGTCTGTATGTTTTCTTTTTTCTTTTTATAGTGCATGAAAAAAAAATAAAATAGATGTCTTTTTTTCTGTTGCAGTTATTTGTAGTCAAGGGAGAAGGGAAGACTTCTAATTAAGTTGTTCTGCATCATTCCCTGGAAGCATTCAGAGAATGTACCTGCCTTAGCATCTTGAATTAGGAATGTGTTTTCAAAGTAAATCTCCCTATTGTCTCTACTTGCTGTGCTTGGATTCACATCACAGAGCGGTCTTGGAGAACACAAGATGGACTTTTTTTTTTTGATAACTAGAAGATACGCTCCAGCCGTTACCAGATATTCAAATGAACAGACCCAGATCAGAATAGGTCCAAAGCCTTTAACACATATAGCGTGGATGTCAGGTTCTCATCACCAGTGTTTTATCCTAAAGATTTGCTCCTATTGCACTGCACTGCTTGCTGATGTAGATACAAGCACAGATTTCTTCAAACCTTTCTCTCTTTTAGCTACAGGGTGAGGCTGGGTCCTCAGCACAGGCAAAAGTGTCTGTCAGTGTCTGAATCACTCTGCTGCAGTGAGGTGCTTAAATTTGAGGCACTGAAACATCCACATTAGCTGTCTAAAAGTAGGTGATATAAATACAGTTCACAGTGTTCATATCATAAACCAGATCAAGGCAGTGGAGGCAGCAGCTGTGTATCACTTCTTACTTCAGTCCCCTTCAGCAAGTTATTCTCCCTGGGGAAGAATGCGATGGGGATCGCACCCCATCTGTGCCAATCCAGCTCTTGACTCTTTGTTGTTTTAGAGAGAAATCATAATATTAAAAAAACCATGAACCAATAGAAATTAGGCAAGACCCCCTATTTTTTGTAAGACATTCAGCTGTTTGTAAGCACTTGGCTATTGTGAAACAAATAGTTTGATCTTGTACTAGGACTATTAAATAAAACATCTAAATTGTTACTAGCATTAACTCCTGTTTCCTAGCTTGTTCTCTCGAAAGCTATTTGGTAAATCTTGTTTCACTGTCAGTTTAGATATTGTTCCTTGCTCCTAGAAAACACAGACCTCTCAATCCATTCAGTGAATAGTTAGTTTACCAGTACAAATTTCTCATGTCAAGGCCATAATAAATCAAGTATGGCATGGTACAGGCTTTAGTGATGTAGTTTTCTGCAACTTACTGATTCTCATAAGCATTTGTAGCATACATTTCTACTTAAAACACTTAAAAATATATGTAGGACAGGAAAAAAAAGACAATATGCTATTGTATTACTAGAAATTCAGAATTGCAACATCAAGCATTAAAAATTTAGAGAATTAGGATTGTTGTAGGAGCTTAAGTTTATCTCCCTTGTATGCATGAGAAAAGAGTTCTAGCAGTATAACTGTGCACAAATCCTCGTACACGATCAATGGTGCTTATACAATTAATTATTTTCTTTGTCTTGTACAAGTTTTTACTCAAATTTTGTTCTTATAGCCTCTTCTCTTATAACTACCATATCTGGAAACTTAATTAAACCCCTTTATTTTCACAATACTTGCTGAGATGTTATTTTCCTTTTACAGGTGAGAAAGAAACATATTTTTAAAGTTTCAGATGTTCAGCTTGTATTGTAAGAGTACTTAGCACTTTATATTTTCAGAGTATCACTAACACTGGTGTCAGCTGCAGTCTCCGAGAAGATCTTCTGCATATCAGGCTCCACTGTGTCTGGTTTTGGATTAATGGATAATCATTTGTGAAAGTTTGGCTGAGATGCAGGAAACTATAGCAAGAAGAATGGTACAATGCAGTTCTCCATGGAAATGCTCTCGACGTCATACCCATGAGATTACCCTTTCTCTAGCTGCAACTCCCATCTCCATTCACTAAACACTTCCCAAGTTCGGCAAAAAAAAGACTTTTTTTCTAACAGACTGAATAATACCCAATCTTGCTCATTCTAAAACCAGTTTAGGCCTATACTGTTCACCACTGTGATGCATATGCACGTGGGCCAGAAGGTACGGTTTTATTGTGAGAATATTTCATTTCCTAACTTTCATAATGATCTTTCAAACAGGAGTCCTCAGATGCATATAAAAGTTACGGTGAAGGTGCCTGAATTTAGACTTTCCTATTGCCGTGTAATCTTTCTGTATAAAATTCACTCCACATCTGTCTCCCTGAGGTCTGTTCTGCCCAAATCACATCTTGGTTCATTAAAAGAAAAGTCCTTTATAGACCTTTTGTATTGTGATAAATTTCCCTGATATTCATGTAGTAGTAGCTTAGCGAGAATTTTATTAAAGTGGACAAGGAATATGATGAAATTCATTGAAAAATGTGAGATAAGCTGCACATTTCAGGAATCTGAGACTTTGACCAGTTGATAAAACTGAGAGATTTGCTTCAAACAATACTCAAAACAGCACCACTGGATACAGTATGGTAGTCTTGCTTTAGGAAGGTTAGGAGGAAATTTACAGGGACATTTGGAGGAAAAAATAAACAGATGGTATACAATTTGATCCTTTTGAACAAGGGGTCAATCTGAGTGGGATTCAGGTCTATACATGTAGGAGGAGGGTGGTTTGGGATTGGATTTACAGTTCCTTTTCTTTGTGAAGCCTCTTCTGCTCCAAGACTGTTTGTCACTAGGGGACCAAGAGACAACTAATGAGAAAACAGATTTTGCAAGTGGAGCAGACTTGTCAGCAGAAAGGCTGGGGAAGACACAGCTGAAGAATGAATGTTTGGTTTATGCCCGAGCTCTTCCAGAGAGGGGAAAAACACAGTTCGTTCAGATCAAGTGGCAGCTGCTAAAGTACTGCTGTAAGCGTATTGAAGTGCCAGGTTCATATGGGACGCAGACTTATTTTAAACACTGCACAAAAATGAGAACAATTCTTCAAGTTGAAAGCTGAAGCATTCATTTATTTCAAATGTTTCTCTTAGAGTGATTTACTTTTAGTAGACTAGACTCTTAGTTTGCTGTTGAGTAGTTTATTATTATTTCTGTGTCCTTTTGAGAGTTACTTGGGATATTGTACTGCAAAGTTCAGGACCTCCCTGCAAAGTCCACATGAGAGAGAAGCCTGGCTTATATCCTTCTCCTCTCTGGTTAGTGAGGTTACAGCTATGAATGAATTACATGAGATGAGCAAGTGGCAAGGTTTAGGAGACATACCATACTATGGTACCCCTCATCCAATGCGTTTCACCTGGTACAAGCCTCTCCTGTGTTATCTGATTACCACTATTCCCATTTCACCTATCTGACTTGAGAAGTTTTTTTCTTATTACTATTTTAGCCTTGTGAAGATTTTGTTTTCATAGGTCTTGGGAACATTTTTCATTATGCTGAAGTTTGCAGCACTTCTATCTGCAGCTCCATGACCTTGTACCAGCCAGCAGTATGGTGTCAGTAAGAGATGTCACTCATTGGCAACAAATGCTCCTCCTTCTCCATAATTTTACCTGTCTCCACAGCAACTGAGAGCTCAGATGGATTTCCCAGAAGCAGATCTTTCGTGTTGAAGGCTTAATTTCAAGGCTTAATTTTAAATTCTAATTCTAAAATGTGTGTGCTGCCCACATCTAATTCCATTTGTGCCTTCCCTGTGTGCTGAAAAAATTTCATCTTCTCTCTTCCCCCACTCCTGTCTTCTCACATAATTGTAGTAGCTGATGCCCCAGTAGATTTCAAGAAGCATACTAGAGGCAAAAAACCAACCAACCAAACAAAGCAAAACAAAATAAAAACCCCACCCTAATACGTTTTTCTCCTATTTAACTTCCATCCTCAATCCCTACAATCACATATAACTGAATACAGGCAGAGTCTGCATCTTCATCTTGAAAAGGTAGGACTAAGTCAGACAGAACTAGATGGTCTACTCCAAGACACGCATACAGCCGACAGTGTTCCTAAAATAAAATTTAAATCTATATTTTTTTTCAAATTGAAGTTTCTTAATCTGTTTAATCTTTTCGGAGATTAAGTACAGAAGCTTTTCCGTATGTTGATTCATTGCAGTCTTCCTTCTCTATACCTTTGCTAAGTATACCATCCTGTTGAAATTGTTGTGCAGATGTTGTGCATCGTAAGGTTATATAGTAAATAATTTTCTATTTTGGTCTTGTTTCCTGTTAATTCATAAAATTGCATTTTGTTTTTAACTGGTACTGGGCATGAAGAACAATAATCAAAAGGTTTAAATTGACTATTAATACTAATGAAAGTTATAGGAGTCCATGAGTTTATCTGCAGTTAGGGCTGTCCCTTCCTGCATGCATATACAGTACTTTGCAAATAGCTGCTTTGAATTTAATCTGTCATTTTTTTGCCAAGTGACTCAGTATTGTGAGATCTTTGTATAGCTCTTCAAAGGCATCTTTAATTCTTCCTGTTCTGGTTAATTTTTTATCATCAGACTTTCTCTTCACTTGTCATCCTCTTTTCTCAAATGCTAAAAAAGGAAGTTCAGTGGCACGAAAACCTGAGAGAAGAGGTTGTTGGGAACTCTTCCTTCTCTGTTGTGAATACTGACCATTTATTTGTAACATGCTTCTTATCTGCTAACCAGTTATTAAGCCACAAGAGACTCTTCCCTCTCCTCCTGTGACAGTCAGGTCTAAGGCCCTTTGAAGGACTTTATCAGAAAGAAGGCTTTTAGAAATCCAACTACTTCTTGTAAATCAGTTGTATCTTATACACACGTTGTTTATTCTTTCAGAGAGCTAATAATTTGTGAGACATGACTTTTCTTGCTAAAATGAATTTAACAATTTTCAATTAATTTGATTCATTAGACAAACTTCTGTTGATACATCTGATACAGAGGTTGGGATTCCTTTTTTGGTGTTTCTTAAATTCTGAGGGAGATAACACCCCCCCCCGCCCCCCCCGTTCCAACTGCAGCCTTCCTCTGGCACAGAGCTTGATTTAACTGACAAAAATGGGTATGTTATGTGCTTTCCTGTGTTCTAGACTAGTTTGGAGTGTGGTGCAAGTTAAAGGAAAGACAGAACCAGAGATGCCTGAAGAATTACAAAACCACTGTTTTGTGGACTGAGTGAGCATTACAACAGAGATTCTTCATTCAGAGACATCTTAGTTCAAAGAAGAGACTGAACTCATCCTAATCAGGAGTCCTAGAAAGGCATAAGCAATGCAACTCTTTATAGAAAACCCAGAATCATGCATTAATTGCTGTGATAAATAAACAAAACCACATTTTTTAGGAGACCAGTAAGAAGAACATATTGTGGTTACCTGAGTTAGTACAAAAGCAGTAAGTTAAGTTGCTATACTCTGTTATCAGCATATTCAAAGAAAAACCTCTTTCCTAAAATGCCAACATTAAGTTCTTTCTTAGGTTGCTTATTTTGTTTCAGACCAGAAAAGTTAAGACCATGGAACATTATTCCTACAGACCCATGAAAATCAGAGAGAGAGCACGCTTTCCAGATATACCACTGTAAGGAGGTCTGTTTGACTACAGAAGTGTCATGGTTTAATCCCAGCTGTCAACCAAGCCCCACACAGCCACTCACTCATTCCCCCTCAAAGGGATGGAGGAGAGAATCAGATAAGTAAATGTTAGAAAACTCATGGGTTGAGATAAAGACAGTTTAATAGGTAAAACAAAAGCCACGCACACAAGCAAAGCAAAACAAGGAATTCATTCATTGCTTCCCATGGGCAGGCAGGTGTTCAGCCATCTCCAGGAAAGCAGGGCTCCATCACG
Organism: Sula dactylatra; assembly: GCA_013389905.1. NCBI lineage: Eukaryota > Metazoa > Chordata > Aves > Suliformes > Sulidae > Sula > Sula dactylatra. The sequence continues at coordinate 92,194 of WEKW01011377.1, forward strand.
TGTAACGGTTACTTGGGAAGACAAACGCCATCACTCCGAATGTCCCCCCTTTACTTCTTCTTCCCCCAGCTTTATATGCTGAGCATGATGCCATATGGTGTGGGATATCCCTTTGGTGAGTTTGGGCCGGCTGTCCCGGCTGTGTCCCCTCCCAACTCCTTGTGCACCCCTAGCTACTCACTGGTGGGGTCGGGTGAGAGGCAGAAAAGGCCTTGACTCTGTGTAAGCACTGCTCAGCAGTGTATTATTGATTATTGATAATTATTGATTAAACATTCCTGTATTATTGATACTGTTTTCAGCACAAATCCAAAACATAGCCCCATACTAGGTCCTGTAAAGAAAATTAACTCTATCCCAGCCAAAATCAGCACAAGAAGTATAACCACAATCTTCAAGCAAGCATCTTTTATGAAGCTGAAAGCACTTACCGATAAGATATATAATCACATCAGTAATTCAGATGGGTACTTGTTATAACTCACATAGCATTCATTTTCAAAATAAATCCAAACAGAATTATTCCTTTCAGGTAAGCGTCAGTGCTTTTACAATGGCACTATTAATCTGAGGTAGAGAAGTCATGACTTCTATTTTGAGATCTATGGGAATGAATGCATGGCTATCAGTACATAAATTTACCATTTCTGCTATTGGTCATACAAAGTAGAGGAAAATAGAAATTATGTATAACATATCAGGTTTGTTTTGATTTTCCAAATTTAGAGTAGGATCTTTCTTTCCAAGTGAGATAGATCTTTCCAAGCTTATAACTGTGAAAATTTGCACAATAGTTGATTTAAGGACCTTAGTGTGATGGAAGGTGGAAAAGTGTAACTGTGTTTACCTGGAGGTTTCTTTTCTTCAGCAATAAAAGTCCTCGGATCAGAATATTCTAGAAATGCTGAGTAGAAATATGGAGATTTATGTCATTATGGTGAATTCTTATGCTCTGCAGTACTAGAAATCTTTTTTTCCTTTTCCCTCAGTTCGTTTATTTGAAGCAGTCTGTTACTTAGGAATGTAACATTGAATTAACTTTGTTGTGAAAGTTTGCTGATGTGGATTGAAACTTCAGGGAATGAGATGGGATATCACTTGTTTGATTTTGCCCTCTTGTTGCAGGAACAAATCTGTGCCAGTCTTAACAGAGTTGTGATCTTTGTAAGGAAGGGAAATTTCAACAGTTTACTGTGACTTAAGGTCACAAGGATGGGGATTTCTATTCTTTATTGAAAAAAAACCTCAGGTATATACGAAGCCCATTAAATCGCCCTAGAATATTCTGATTGTTTTTTTTAAGTGTCTGAAATTTTGGCACTAGAAGATGTATGAAACTTCCAAACATACTTAGATCTGCTTTCTCTGTTCCCATTTCCCCTAACCCCAGGCTCACAACTCAGCTGAGGCATTTTATTACGATATCCAATTATGGTGTGTTTGGGTTGTTGAAGTTTTTATGATATGGTTTGCATGTATGGTATTTTTTTCCCCGGGCTTTTACCTTCTACACTCACCCCATAATGCAACATGTTAAGCTGTGGGTTTTGTTAGCCAACATTAATAGTAGCCTGCTTTCAGTGTGTTTTTTGTGACCACATTTGAAGTGCCAATAAAAAGTTATAAGTCCCACAAGATGAGGACTCAATCCTCTACTTCAGTGTCTTTTAACCACAGTATTATTTGAATCAAGGACACTATCATTATGTGCCATAAACCCCAGTATTTCTAAAGAGTGTTTCCCAAAGTAATTCTGACAGGTGGGACAGATGAAGCCTTTTCACCTGGTCATCACCTACCAGGGGTTTTTAAATACCTATACATGTTGTAAGAAAACAGTAAAAACGGGACTTATCTCTGCAGATACTAGAACAACTTACATGGTTATCTGGGCTCTGGATGAGCCATCCTCAGGAGTATTTCAGCATAAATCAGTTGAAAAACTACCATGCTGACCAGAGATTACTGAAAAGCGATAGCTGCGCCTAGCCTGTGTTCTAGTACAGCAGTCAGGGATGGGTCTTAGGCTAGTTAAGGCAGTTTAAAATATTCTTGGAGCAAGGTGCTAATTAAGCACTGTGGACTGTTGTAGAATCAGTGCTTGAGCTCATTACATAGCCCTCTATTTCTATTTTTTTCAAAATAAATATTAAATCTCAAATATTTAGAGAACACTACTAGGTGATTCAGTGGCCCTCGTGTCCTTTCCCAAGGTGTCAGTGCTGAAAAATATCCTCCTTGCTCAACACTGTGATAACACTCCCCCTCTCCCCGCTGTGACAGTCAGCTCAGCACTCCCTCCCTGGGGAGGAAATCAGTCTCTGGGTTTGTTTTCTGTGGGTATCAGTATTAACTCTTCCCTTGCACAGTCTCTTCTTTATCAGGTTTCTTTTCTGCTCGCCAGTAAATATAACCTTGATCAGCATCCAACCAGCCCATTTCCAACAAGACTTCTCTCAGCTTAGTCTTCAGCAACTTCTTTAACATCAGCTTCTGACGACAGCTTATTGTGCCTTGTTCGTAGTCTAAAATTAGTCTAAAATCACTGTTATATATCCTATATATCACCTATATATCTAAGATTGTATATATAGTATAGATATATACTTCATCAAAGGATGACGTTTACACCTGGGATGCCTCTGGCCACAGATCAAATGCATTAGTTTGTTTTGGATTAAACATTGTGTCACACAGTAGCTGAGTTTTCAAGTATGTTCCCTACTGCTATGCAATATGCCGGAGTGTTTTTCCTCACTATTGCCAGGAAACCACTGGAAAATGCTTCTTCATTTCCTGTTTGTGGTGCTTATTCTTAAAACACCCCATTCCAAAGAAATTTATTTGTTATTCACTGAATGCCCTAGAAATAGTCTGTTGTGGGGCTGGGCACTTTTAAGTGTTTCAGTACCTGTGTTTAAAGATTTGCCATGTACTTTCATCAGGAATGTCTTCTTGTCTATCAGGTCATCCAGGCAGTGTTCCCTATTTAAGAGCTAAACAGCATGTCTTTAAAATATAAATTTGCATTAATGGGATGTAAATACAGAACAATACAACAGAATTAAGACTACACTTAGTAGGAACAGTCTTCCTTGCCTACTCCAGCCTCTCTGAAAGATTTCATCTCTATTGCTTTTCTGTCAAGACAGACTCTCCCTCTATTAATTGAAGCTTATCTGCAGACCCTTTTTAGTCTGCTTATGCTGAAGAAAATGTCTCCAAGTAAAAGCTAGTGCTTTCTTCCTCTGCCATCCCTGAGTTAGAATGTTCCCGTCTGTTTACTTGTCATGTAAGAAAGTTTCTTTCTTTTTTCCTCCTTGCTGAGCACTCCTGGTGATGACTACCCCTGGCCCTGAGGAAGAGGTGAAGTGATTACTTTACTTCCTCCCCAAGGTTCTCAGAGTAATGCTTCAGTGGCTGTTTACTTCAAAGCAGTGAACAGAACAGTGCCTGATGGAGATGTGCTTAATTCGTATGAGAACCATTCCTAAGAAGACTTATAAGGATTTGTCTGGGATCAATGGACTTTATAACATGCCTCATTTTCAGGAAAGTGAATTTTGTGCCTTTTCTTTTGTATTAGAGTTATAATGACTCAACAGGTGTTTCAAGCTTTGGGCATAATATGTGATTTTTTTTTTAGGACACTCAGAATATATAGCTTTAGCTTTTACTGTAACTTAGATAACAAAATGTTAAAGCAAGTGCAAAATCTCAGACTGGAAAAATAAAACAGAGTACTGCAATATCAGAAAAAAAAAGTCTGAAGCACAAAAGCTGTAAAGATTTGTGCAATGTACATAAATGCAGAAACAAGTTTTAATCTTGATAAACTATCAGTGATGAGGTGTTGTAACTGCTGTTTTCCATATCTTATTCCTGAGTATCGAGAAATCATTTTAGCAATTGGGAACTCCCACCTTCAGCCACTGTTTTGTTCCTGTGTAGTGGTTGGGAGAGATTCAGTAAATGAGGTCGTAAAAATTCATCCATTTTTGTCTGGCAACTCTTCAGAAACAGCAAGTCCACAATCACAAGAATACATGAGGGAGTCCCGATCATTGATTCTACCACTTTAATTCATGTCATAATAAGCCATTTAGGAAACCCACCTTGCATTCCCAGCATCTTTATTTAGGTTACCAGATGCTGGTACAGTTCAGCTTGTCACACTAGATTCAGAAGAATTGCATGACTGCTATAAAGGTTTTGATTTCAGCCAATGGGTCTCTAAAAGGGAATGTTACCAGACAAGCCATATTAAAACAAGAGAAAACAAAACAAACTTCTTTCTCCACCAGCAAAAACCACTTAGGAACATAGATTTCTCACAAAATGGGAGTGATGATCTAACGGTAGTTTTTGCAAGATGGGATAAAACATACCCTAGAGGTACGTTTAGATCCCTTTCAAAACCAGTAGAGAATATATGTAATTTCAATAGCATTTTCTGCTGTTGCTTGCTGTGAGTAGACTGCACTCCCTCTTTTAAATGGGAGCAGACTCTGTCCCTTCATATACATGTGCAGTTTCCAAAGAAAGCAATGGCTCTATATAACGTGGTTTCTTGAACAGGTTTTCAGCTGCTGAGAGGCTTAGAAAGAAATGGTTGATGTACCATCACTGGTGATCTAAAAGCTGTACTTTCAGGATGCAGTTTTCAAAAGCTTTTATTAAGGACTTCCATAAAACTCATGGGAACAATCAAAGATAATTCTACGCTGTTTTGAAAATCTGCCCTAAACACGTGAGCTCTAGAGCTGCTACATGAGAATGTGAATTGGGCTGTCCTGTCCCCAAGAAAAGCCCCTGTGACCACTACTAATATGCCCTTACTCTGTCATAGGGGCATTTCTGCGTTCTGCAGGCAGTGCAGAAATGGGAGTTGCCATAGCATCCAAGAACTGTCACAAAATTAAAACCTAACAATTGAATTCACATGGAATCAACTCCATTTTCCTTTATTTAGTTCAGTTGTCTGCTTCTGTCTAAAAATGAAATGTGTTATTCCTTCATGAGAATGTATTTCCACTGTAATTCCTTTAATTAAATGGTACTAGATAGGTACCGATATAGAATAAAAACACTGCTAAATTAGACATTCAGGGTCACGCAGATATTCTGAAGAGCCCCGGGCAAAAGTTGAAATTGTGGTCTTTTCTAAATTGGGATTTATTATTAGTGTCATCACATAAAGCTCTCTGTGCCTGCTCAAAATATTGCAAACTGTCTTTCCTGCTTCCTCAACCTCATCTCCTGGGCAGCCTTGGGCTGTATTTATGAGACACTTTTTTTTCATCTTTCTTTTTTTTTTTTCCTCTGTTTTAAACTTCTCAGTATCCTTCAAACTTGAAGTGTGGTCATTCCTATAGAGACAGTGGAGTACATAGTCGAATGGCCACTTGTGGTTGGATTTAATAATAACGGGGAGGACAATGTGAGGTCCATTTATAAATTATAACAGCTTGAAATGCATTGTATATAATAGCTTGGGAAATACAGCAGATGTATTGCCCAAGTTCAAGAGCAATTGATTAAAATACTATCAAGAGAGAGATACTTATGAGAGCGCAGTAGCTCTGAGTCAGTGCTTAAATTCTGTTTTCCTGACTGCTGGATCCAACTGTTATCTCTCTTTTTCTATATGCATCATAAAAGCTA
>WEKW01011378.1:0-12305 GCA_013389905.1 Sula dactylatra
TTGTGTAATAAGCTCATAAATAGGTCTCTTCAAAAGCCCCAAATGTATCTAATGATCTCTGATACCGTTAGCATTGTTAGGCCACAGATTCGCAATAATTTGTAAGATAGGCTCCAGATGGTATAATACATTTTTCCTGCAATAAACACAAAATATAAGGAAGGGACACTCCACTTCCATTCTTTCTTTCTCCCTGGAAAAATATTTGGCAGACAAAGTCTTAATTCACTAGCTCTCTAAAGAAAGCCAAGACAATTTGCACTATCTAGTCAGCCGNGTGTGCAGTAAAAACAGATGACATTTGACTGCAAATAAAGAAACAGAGTGCTCTCAAACATCAACCAAGATGGGAATAATAAGCTTCTTAGTGTTAATCTTAACTTCTTATTTTTCTATTTAATGGGAGAGCAGAATTTTTACAAGAGAAAAAGAAATTATCAATTTCAACACTAAATGGAACTTCCTGTTGTATCTGTTAAAATGGTCTGATTTATGACCCTAAACAGGACAAGGTCAAAGCTAGTGTCACACAAAGCTCCATATAATGCTCATAGATACTACAAACGTAAATTATCACTTTACTACTGTTTTTAGTTAATACATTGAAAAATTATTTACACTTTCTGAATCAATGCAGAATGCATTATTTTTAACAAAGATGATTATCAAGATCACTGAGGCTTTCCATATTTAGTTTTTTCCAAGATGAGTGAATACTCATCTTTTAACAGAAAGTAATTAGGTACTGGGAGCACTAATACTGAAATCTTGGCAGCTGTGAAGCGTCTAGCATTACACAAAATCTCTCAAACGTCCAAAAGGCTAGCTAGCAGAGCTAACCATTCCTAAAAATGGTTTAATTTGCAGTGTCACTGTCACTTGCAAACCAGACATTTTTTCTCCACATTCCCAGTGGGACTGTCAGTGATCAACCAAAGGAAATAGCAGATTAATTTATGCATGATTGAAACCAAAAACTCTTAGTCAAGGACATGAAAATAATCCAGAGGTAATGATTAATCTGTTATTAATCTAGAAAATCCTTCATGATTTAATATTGCAAGTGTGTATATGAATCAGATTCCATGCTTTGCCTAATACACGTCTGTGCTTTCCTTTATTTCACTTTCAAATTTTTCACTGTCAAAAACCTTGTATGGTGTTCCAGCATCCACTTCTCAACAGTAATATATAGTAAGTGACGTTCACACACACATCACCGACACACAAGTTTTGGTTTTTTCAATAAAGAACTTTCACTTACAAAAAACCTCACAAATGTAAGTCATTTCATTCACATTAGTCAAATTCATCAAGACCAATGTTTTCCTGAAATTTAAAACCTAGATAAGTCTTACAATCTCAGAAGACAAACAGAATGCCCAAAATATCAGCTCCTGTTAGCAATTAAAGCAATTCAGCATGTTCCCAAGAAAAAAAGCAGCAATACATATATATGTGTATATGCATGCACATATATAAAAATTGGAATTGATCAAACTCCAAGTTGTTACTTCTTGTTGTTCTATTCCTGCTGACAGTGCCATAAAACATAAAGACCACATTTCTTAAGTAAAACAATTAGCTAAATCTAGACTTCGTCTGTTGTGCAGAAGTATGACAAGTTAAAATCCTGCTTAATGAGCAAGCAGAAAATAAAGAACTAAAATCTGAAGGAACTCAAATATGACAGGTAGATGTTAATTTGTTGCTATGGATGTTCATCTATGAAGGAAATTCCTTTTACATATACATCACCTTGTAACTAGAACTTGCAATTTAATAAGACTGCTTGCAATCTTCCAAAATGTGAAGAGAAAGCTAATTAATTTTCCTGGATTATTCAAAATCTGAGATGTTAAATTTATAGGAAATTTTAAATTCTCTATATTTAGTTATTTAGATACACATCTTGAGTTTTGCTGGATCTAAGAGGTCCTCAACCCATTGTTCTGAAAGCTAAATCCTGAAAGCTGCAACACACATATTTCTTATTCTTCTACTCATGAACGTGGATTGAAATGAACACTTCCTAACACCATTCCTACATAACCAGGCAATGCTCTTAAATTACTTCTTTGAAGGCTGATCTCCTTTATAAAAGTACATTGCTTTCTGGCATCAGAACTCCTCCAAGAGTTCCCTGCTAAGCTGTATCAGTTTCCTGACATATTTACCCGTTCTCCTGGGTGTTAGGACAAACCTGTGTTGCACTTGGAAGATCCTATATTTCAAGACCTGCCAGCTTTGGTGAACTCCTTTGTTTACCAGACAGAGCTGCCTCCCATGGGATCCTACCCAACAACTCCCTGACTAAGCCAACGTCCTACTTTCCTTAGGTTCAGGGTCTGTACTCTGCTGCTTGCCTTTCTCACTTCCTTCAGGACCACAAACACCACTACTTCAAAGTTACTACAAACAAGGAAATTATTCATCATCACGTCTCCAACTAGTTTCCTTCATGTTAGTCAAGAGCAGATCCAGCTATGCATTGCCATTGGTTGGCCATTTAATACCTACAGCAAGAAATTATTCCTGAAACCCTCCAGAAATCTCTTTGATTGCAGCAGCCATGTTGCCTTTCTAGAAGCTGTAAAGTCAGTCTCCCATGAGAACCAGGGTCTATAACTCAGAGACTAGAGTTCTTCAACAATTTATTTGCTTCCTTATCAGGTGGCATGTAACAAACCCTCACCACAATGTCACCCTTACTGGCCTCTCCTCTGATCCTAAGCCACAAGTCTGACTATAAGACATTCCTCAGGTCAGCTCAAAAGATCAGAGCTGCTTATAGATCTGAGGGCAACTTCCATCCTCTCAGCCCTTCCTTGCCAGTCTTTCCTGAAGTCCTTCACAGCACTCCAGTTGCAGGAACTTAACACAGTATCTTAATTGCTCCAACGATATTGCAGTTCTGTAACCACACACAGCCCTAATTCCTCCTGCTTGTTTCCCAGGATGCGTGCATTTCTGTACCAATATTTGAGGCAGGTATCCCTTCACCTTGTTTTATCATTCTTGAAGACTTTCTTGCTCCTATCAAGCTGCACCCTGAGCTTTCCACCCCTGACCACTACTTCTTCACTTTACTGTGATCTGTAATCACACACCACCACCACTCCTAGTTCAAAGCTCTCCTCATTAGGTTGGCCAAATTGTTGGATCAAGGAGACAGGACTTGGGCCCCCATGACCTCAACCCCAGAGCTGTGTGGTCATTCCCAGTGTGCCTCCAGCTGGTGCCTGTGTGGATGAGCAACAGGGAACAGGACTGGGCAGACCTTGGTAATCTCTCTGCAATGTTCTGGATCCAAGCCTGCAGCAAGTCACATAACCCTAAAAAAGGCGAGCGGGGGACACAGGGGTTCCTCTCCCTACAGGTGGGAGTCTGCTATTACTGTCACTCACTGCTTCCTCCCGATGTCAATGCATGGTTCAGGCTAAAGCTGGCTCTGGTGCCTCCCCAGTCATGGCTTTCTTCTCCTACTCTGCTACTTTTGAACCTATACTGCAACTACATATCTGCATGTGGAAAAAAAGCCATCCTCCAGTTGCTGGAGATCATAAGTTTCCAACCTTCCTACTATAGGACTCTATTTACCTCACAACTGATTGCAGTCTCTGGCTGCCCCTCCTGTGTGGTTCAGGCTCTCTTACCTCTGAGGACCCTATGAAGACCCTGTCAATCTCCACTTTGCCTTCCCTGAGGCTGCCCAGCCTGCTCACTTCCTTCTGTAGCTCAAAAGGGGCAATACATTTCCCCAACCAGCACACATGTCCTGTAGGCATGGGCACCCCTTTCCTGTGCCCCAGCCTCAAGGGAAGGTATCAGGCACTGCCTGCAGCCCAGTGCCTGGGGACCTGCGTCGGTCCCTCAGCATCTCTGAGCTGAGGTCTCTACTGTGCTAGCAGCAGCAGCCCCAGTGTACTGGGGACCATGCTTCAGGGTGTGCCACTACTGTTGCTGATGTGTCTCCTGCTGCCATCAGCATGCTTCCAGCCTCCTCCCACATGCAATCTCCTGGAGAAGCCACCGCTCCCCACAGACACAGACTGGGAGTTGTGCACTGGGCCTGGTAGTTACACAGCTCTCCTGCGGTGCCACTGGGGCACTCAGCTCTCCCTAACCAGGAGTCATCTCTTTTGGCCACAGCCTAGATCTTGGGATGCTCCTACCTCCTCCAAGGATGCCGCCCCACTCTGTGCCCACTTGGCAGCCCAGGGGCAATGTCCTCATGGTGGCGGGGCTTCCCCATACATTCCCTTGCCCCAGTGGGCCCCTTCTGCCCAAACACAAGCCCAGCCAGACCCCAACCACGGCTTGTTGTACCTCAGGGCCACCACCCTCACCGCAAGTGGGGACAGGGCACCAGCACCTGCCTTCTCCAGCTGGTCCCTTCCTGCGAGAGTACAGAGCCACCCTGGTGCTGCCGTCGCAGCTCCCCAGTGCTGGTGCCGCCATGGCAGCACACAGTGGCTGCGCCAGGGCTGGGCTTCTCCATGCACCCTCAGCAGGTCCCTCTCCCCGGGCTATGGGGATAGATAGTTGATAAATGGTTGATTTATCACTTTCATAAACCCCAGATACGATTTTACACTTAGTTACAACACAAGAAATCAGAAGTCTTGATTTTGTTTCTTAGTCCATGCGATAACTATGTACTACTAACATACCTGTTTCAGGCTTTCCAGCTTCGTGTGTCTCAGCTCTTCATATTTCCATTTCCAAAGAAATAATTCATTTTCTGTCTTTTCCATTTCTTTTTCCAGAAATACATTCATTCTGAAAAAGTGTTTTAGAAGTCAGCATTACATCTTTTTGAAGTCAACAACAGACAAATTACTTTGAGTTTCCTTTTCATAGCTTAAGTTATATTTTGCTGCTTTTGCCAACCACATATCTGATTTTTATTAAAAAACTCTATTGTCATCATATAATTACTCCAAGACATTTACCAAAAATAATACCTGAAGAGAACAAAGAAATACAGTAGTACAGAATTAAAATTTTAAATGAAATAAAATTTTGGTATACACTGAAGAAAATTCGGACATGGACTTCAGTTAGTGATTCAGGTCACCTAATACATGGTGAGTTAGTAAAAATACTCAGAGAAAAGATATTGTATCACCTTTATTTGGGTACAGACAGAAGATTATTTTAAACACACGTATACAGGGGCATATATACAGTATGTAGACAGTACCAGAGATTATCTACTTTAGATGTCAAAAAAAAGAAGTATATTTCATGTTTCAAAAAATAATTGCTCTTGAAAGAAAACAATAGAAGAATTTTAGGAAAATGGATTATTTAGCTCAGAGTTACTACACCCTCATTAAGCATTTGCCTCTGGAACATTATTTAAGAATAAAGACCATTACTACTTTCACAAAAAATATTTAGGATACACAATTCACAAAGAATGAACAATGATTCCTTAGAGAAATGTACTGTTCTACTGAAACAATTAACTTTGATATTTACTTTTACCCCTCTTCTAACCAATTAAAATACTTTCAGTCATTCAGGAAATAATGAAAGAAATATGAAGCAGCAGAAGCACTGCAGATGTTCTTGCCTTTGAGACCAATTAAAAACTCATTTCTGTATTCACAGGAAACACTGTTAGCCAAGTTCCAAAGACAAGAACGAACTTTTCATAATTTCATTTTATATTTTGTAATGTATATGCATCATTTTGCAATTTTGTAACAAAATAGAATTTCGAACATAATTAAAAGTGAAAGAAGAAAATACTTAATTACAAATGAAAGCTTTCAAATTATATTCCTAACATTTCTATGAAATGTCATAGTTTAAAGTTGTGGAATATTCCATTGGTTATGAACATCAATATAGGAATAAAACCTATGAAGTCAGGATGCTGAAGAAATTTAAAATCTGAAAAACAGTAAAACCACATAAATACTATTATGTTGGGAGATGAAAATTTTACATTATATAAATTCTGGGAAAATGGAGGGATGAAGGTCTACAGTACCATAAAAGAGAAAAATATTGAAATAGTTGAGAAGAAAATTTTAATACTGGCAATTACAAAAACTGTTTTATGACACAGTAGTTATTTTCTGTTTTGAGGCTAATAGAATTTTACAATGTTTTTACTAAAAATATTATTGCCAGGCTGACTATAACTACATCCCAGGAATATTTGGTTTAAAATTAATTTCCCACAACATTATTGTTAACTTCAAGGAATCAAAGCAAAGATGAGAATTGTCTGGGGCATGTCTATGCAGCATACTTCAGGCTTGTGCAGAGATACCAAGAGTTACCACTGACTGGTCTGGCTCAGGTCCTGGAAGCAATGTTAGATACATTAATGAAGCAATCCACTTGAGTGAAGTATGTTCTTGTTCTCCTTTTAAAACTAAACCTAATGCTCTTGAAGCAGGGATCTACTTTTCTGCATATAGCACATAGCACAGCTTATCTTAGTAAACACCTACAGCTCATGTAACATTACAGTAACAAAATAAACACCATCACTCACAACGTGGAGTAAGATGACTTCTGTCATATATAAAGAACCTAAAACACACATTTCAACAGAATAGTTTTTCTTCTTAAGTAATGGGTTATTTCAGTGGTACAGTACCATGATTTCATTGGGAAACTAAAAGAATTATTAAGAGGGATTTTTAATACAGTAGAAAGTGAGAGCATGAAAGATGACAGTTTAATACTTTGAACAATAGTCTATTGACTGTACTGGATGCATTGAAAGTCCTTAGAAATCATCTAATCTGAAAAGTAAAAGAGAATTGTCCAGTATGTGGGGCTTACTTGGAAGATACTACTTTTATTTTGTGTAACAGTACCTCTTAAAGTGACATTGGGTCCCTCTGATGCTACTAAATTAAAGAGACGATTCTGACTACATGAAGTTTACTAGTTAAATAAAGAAAATAAAGAGTGGAGGAAAGAATACAGCAGAGATTGGTGAAGCATCTTTCTACTACTTAAACAAAAGATCAAGATCAGAGCTTTTTTAATGGATCTTGTAATCACTTATTTTAACTCCTTGTTATCAAATTAAATCACAGAATTACACAGAATGGTTGAGGTTGGAAGGGAATTCTGGAGGTCATCTGGTCCAACTCCCCTGTTCAAGCAGGGTCACCTAGAGCTGGTTGCTCAGGAACATGTCCAGATGGCTTTTGAATGTCACCAAGGATGCAGACTCAGCAACCTTTCTGGACAAGCTGTGCCAGCATTCAGTCATCCTCACAGAAAAAAATGTGTTTCTTGATGCTCAGACAGAGCCTCCTGTGTCCAGAGCCCCGGTCTACCCATCCAGCCCTAAGCAATTTCTCTTCAGTATTATCAACTACCAGTGTAGTTGGTGGGCTTTTGGTTTTCAACCAAAGAAACACTTCTAAATTCAAAATAGAACAAATTAAGATCATGAAACATTGAAGACATTTAGATGAGCACACTGATCCAAAAGATAACTAAAGATAGCTATTTTAGGCACATAATTTCTTAAAGTGCTGAACAACTCATAAGGTCTTTAATTCTCATTCATGGCAATGGGACCTCAAACGTGTATTTGATATGAGCCATAGTGCCTAGTAGAGCATTTTGGTGTGTGATTTTACATTGAAAACAGAACCCCAAAGTTCTTTGGAAGTCAAAACATAAGCTTTGAGCTCTTGAGCTCTTTTTTATTTTTTAAGCTCCATTCTTTTTATATTTTGCAAAGCCTGATCCATGGCTTAAGGGTATATTAGCATTACTGAAGATAGCTCTAAACAGAATGCAAGGAGCATAGGTCCTGTCACGGTGAAGAAGCAAAATATCTTACAGAGAGATTAGTCAGGTAACCAAGGGCAAGTCCAGACACTGGATCTGCATGAGTAAATGACTCTGGAAAGAATGCAGCCACAGCTCAGGAGTACTGCATGTAACCCAGAAAACTCTGCTGAGAAGTCCTGTGCTGTGTGAGTAAGATCATAATGACTGCCAAAGTAACCTTTGGCCTTGGGGTTCAAGCCGTCTATGATCCAAGCTTGCTTCTGATGCAGCTCAGCTGTGAGTCTTTGGCTCAAGTTTCCTGAGAAAATTGCTAAGTTGCAAGGAAGAAACTGTGAGAAAGTACTTAAGCTAGATAAGAAAAGTAAAAATGCAAGCAGAGGTGAGATTGTTGAGATAGTCATTATTGGCAGCTCCAGAATCCAGGAGCAAAAATACTGTCATGAACAAGTATAAAACCCTAAGAGGAAAAACTGGCAATCTGAAGACGGAAACTCAGCAAAATAAGCACATTCCAGTAAGCAGTACAGACCAAGCCTTTCTGAGCCGGCAGATGATAGCCTGTCCAACAAAGACTTACAGAGCGTTTCAAGAGATTGGTGACTATGGTAATGCTTATCCTAGTAACATTATTCTTAGCTATTTATGGTGTGATTTGCCAAAAATAATTGCTTCATACTTTTAAATTGAATATATTCTGCTTACAGAACATCTTCACACAGGAAATGTTGCTCATAGTTACCTAGAGAGGGAGTGGTTACACCAACACCCACTGTTACGTGGAAATCACTGCTCTGCGAGCATTCGCTGCCTGAGGTTGACACTGCCATATGTTGCACAGCGTAGACATGCCCCAGTTCTTACCATGTGCCTGTAAATCTATTACATATACCACAACCAGCATATACCTAGGGATAAACGGCAAAATCTGTCTCTCTGAAGTACAGTTACAAATTGGCTAGAGAAGCACGTGAACAAACAAACCAAAACCAGGAGGTAGAAACCAGGATTTATTAAAATTTTGTCTAAGAAGTGATTAGAAAATAAGAGTTGAAAAATTATCCCTTTTCTAAAGGGAAAGTACTATATATGCATGTATGTATACTGTGATTGCTGTTAAAAAATAAAGTACCTAGGACCCTAAATATTTCAACCAGAGGAGAATGGATATGTGATGTGAACCATCAATCTCTTAACTCACATGAAATACCATGACAAACTGGAAAATTTAGGCATTCTGGGATTTCTGCTTCCACAAAACGCTAAATCCTTTTTTATGAGATAAAAATTACTTCTGGTCATCTGCTGCAATATGATTAAAATAAAGAATTATTATATGTTTTCTACAGCTAATTTATATAACAGAACACAGTAAATATGAGTTAGGAATTTAAGGTGGTTTTTTTTTTGTTGGGTTTTTTTGTTTGTTTAGTTTTGTTTTGTTGTTTTTACTCAGACTTGTACTAGCTACAGGACAATTGTGAAAAAACTGACAGGAAAGAATCCTTCATCATAGCTTACCATTACAGACTCTCTGAACTGAAACTGTTGAATATATTTGCAACACGGGGCATCTTCTTCCTTTTCACTTTCTAATTAACCTCAGTTGTTTTTGAAGTTACAGTCACATAGTGCCTGAAGTCTCCTTCTACATCCATCATATATCACATACTGTGTGTTTCTTTGGAAAGCTGTTTTAGTGTGATCCAATCTCGCTCAATACTGATCATCTATATGAAACATCAAGGAATTCCTACCAACACAGAGACTCATGTGCTAGCATATATTGTATGTAATCAAAATATGACTTCTTTTTTGTCACCAAAATGCAATTTACTATTTGTGAGGTAAATTTGATATGATACAATAAGTGTACAGTAAGTGTGCTATTCTCTGTTATCTGCCTATTGACATAGACCTTACTACAGGTGAGGAGGTTAAGATTATCATTATTTTGCAGCTGTATTCATGTACCTTTAAGTCAAAAACAGCCTTAGTCATTCTTCAGTTGGACTCTTTCAATGTCTGCTGGTAGAGTATATGAAAAGTTATTATTACGCACAAAACACCCCAATAACTGAGCATAACATACATTAGATACCACTGCATTGATACCAAATTGCTAGTAAGTATAATTTTTTAATTAATTTTACATTCTTAACTGTTTTGTATGGAGCGCTTCTTATTTAAATGACAGACAAGCCAAGGAAAACAATAAACATACTATGCTGAATTTTCTAAGTTCTTACCAAAGCCTTGTAAATAGCAATTAATAAAGCTTAGAAATTAGGACACATGAGCTCTAAATGCAAATATCACGATACCTATTTTAGAAAGTGTCTTAAAGCCCTTTAATTTTAATACGGATTTCCCCAGGTACGATACATTTTGCACTTACTCTCTTTCCTTCTGTAAGATTTTCTGCATCTCAGCCAAATGCAAATGCAAGACTGAAATATGTATTAAATCATTCTCTGTTGTCTTAGCTGTACTGTCCAAATTTTTTTTAGGTTCCTCCAAAGAGATGCTGGCAACTCCATCGGGAAAGGAATAGGGAGGCTTTGGAGTGATTCTTTTATTGTGATTGCTTTGGTCTTTGGTCATCTCTACAACCTGAGAAAACACAAACACAACATCCAAGAAAAACATAAATGAAGGTAAAAGCCTACCATAACTTCTGCAGGGCCTAACAAGGCTCTCCTAGACAATAAGTCACATAGGATAAAAAAGGGAGTAACATCTTATACAGTTGCAATGTATATAGATAGACTGTACAAAAAAAAATCATTGTAGTTGAATCACTGTCATTTTGTGACATCTCACACCTTCTGCTATGACAAGTTTCATATCCAAAATATTTCTAACATATCTTTACTAAAGAAATCAATTCCAGTTATTAGCTGGCTATAACTACAGTGAAGACAGAGTTTTGGAACTAACAAAACCAGGAATGCAATTACTAATACACCAATAGTATATTGAGAAACTCTATATTAAGAACTCTCAGACTTCTAATGTAAATCATGTTGAAGGAGGTGATGGACTTATAGAATTTTTGTATAAGGACCAAAGTTACCTGCATAACACATCAGTTTGGATCCCATTCAGAAACCTGATTCCCATTCAAAGCCAGGCTAGATGGGGCTTTGAGCAACCTGGTCTAGTGGAAGGTGTCCCTGTCCATGACAGGGGGTTGGATCTAGATGGTCTTTAAGGTCCCTTCCAACCCAAACCATTCTGTGACTTTATGATTCTAAACTAAAGGCACTATAGTATCTACTTAGAAGATATGTTTTGCGTACAAAACATAAGCAAAGCTTATAATTAGAAAAAATCATTTAAAAATACATCTTTATTCGAAAGACTGAACATCTCTTATAAACAGTAGTTTCATTTAGAAATGTATTTGCTTTATCACCTCTGACAAATTGTGTTTAAAAGCTAATATTATTTTAGCAGATTACCAACAGTACTATTTCACATCACTCTGTCTTTTGAGTTTTTAGAAGAATGCCTGAACTCTGTATCAGAAAATTCAATAAGCTGCTGAAAAGATAGGACTGTTTTCCATTCATATATAAAGTTTCAGTTTTGAAGTAATGCATTATTTTATACTAAGGAGAAAGAGAAACAATTAAAATATATTTTATGTCATTTCCTTCATATGGCTCATTTGTCTGCACAAAAACATGAAAGGCATGCATTTTTTTGCCAAATTTATTCTCACTACTAGCACTATGGTGGATTTTTTTCAGAATTCACAGGAATATAATGCAATTTAGGCACATTACAGAGTGAGTGAAAACTCTGAACGTAGTATATTCAGGCCTAAGATCTTGATAATTTTCATTGAACTGAAATAAAAAATTCCTACATCTTAATGTAGGAAAAGACGTTTTCCTACAATGTAGGAGAAAATTTTCTACATCTACAGTGACTATTATGTCAGACAAATAACAAATATAGTTTTTCCATGGTGCTGTCTATGAAGACTATATAATACATGCCAAGGCACAGAATTAAAACTGGTAAAGCATGAGCAAATAGTTCCATTTTGATTAATATAATTACTTCTTTTCTGTAGAACATGGAGGTGTATTAAACCATGCCCATACTTGTTTAGTTCTGTGTAGTAACAATGTAATTGCTCTCCTTGCCAAATAAAAATTTTGCCACTTTGCAGAAGAATTTGCCTCACCTCTTCCCTCATTACAGAAGTTGTGTTAAGGGAAAATTAAATTATTTTGTTTTAGAAACCAAGATCCTACACTGGTTTTTGGACATAAAAAAAAAGTACACAAAACATGGAAAATTCAGGTAATAGAGGGAATCTGTTACCTTAAAACATGACAGTCGGAACAATATAGTTACTGGATATAAGAGTCTGCCTCTGTTACTTGAATGTTTTGCCATAGTTGAAGGGTATGAACTGTTTCCTGTCTTTCTCTATACTAGAAATATTAGATAGGTGAAAAAAGTGGGTTTACTATTGAATGAATCAGGTAATGTTTTGGTCAAAATCCTTG
>WEKW01011393.1:24493-36506 GCA_013389905.1 Sula dactylatra
GGGAAGGGGGCCGGGGGCAGCCTGGCGGCCGTGCCCTCGGCGGCGGCGCGCTGCAGCGGCCTTACAATGGAGGCAGAGTAACCGGGCCCGGGGTGGCCGGCCGATACAAGGGCCCCTGCCAGCCGTGCAGCGCCATGCTCCGCCCTGCTCGCTCGGAAGGGTTCCCCCTGCGAGCTGAGGCAATTGCCGAGGAGTGGGCGGCTGCCCTCTGTTAGCTTTGTCTGCACAGCCCGCTGCGGGCTGTGGAGGGGTGCTGAGGCGAATGCAGCTTAGCGGAGATGGGGGGGGCATAAGAGCGGGCGAGGAGCATGCCGGCTCCTCAGCAAGAACCCCTGAGCGAGTACGTTCTGGTGAAATACCGGCTCCAGGTGATAAAAGGCGCCCAACTTCCCCGTTGGAAGGCTTTGAATTGTGTTTATTCTTACAACGCCTGTGAAAATACTGGTTACTGGTACTATTTACCATTATGCATAATTAGGTTCCCTTTTAAAACGTCTTACTGCACATGCAAAACAGTAACTAGTTCTGTAACTTTAGTAGTTTGACTGCTTTTTTTTTTCAGCATTAAAGGCATTTAGATGAACACATTAGCTTCACTTGTGTAGAGTACTAGTCACTGATACAGACGCCTAGACTGGGAACCTTGTTATTAATATTCAGTAGGGAATACATTGAGCAAATTACAAGTGCCTAAAATAAAAGGTTATCATAGAAATGTTGGCAAGCTGATGGTGCAAATATGTGACTAGAAACGAACCATACAAAACGCATAGCCAAAGCTACATGTAAATGGCCCTATTTTGCCGTCATTTATGTGGCACTTAGGTTTCATAGAACATTTTGGCAATTCGTACAAGTATGTAATAGAATTTATAAGAAAATTGTATTCTGCCCTTCCAAAAACAGCACACAGTTCAGCAGACTGGCAGGCATGAAAGGGGCGGAATTCCTAGAAATAGGGTGGAGATCAAGTTAAAGGAGCAGACTTTGCCAAAACAAGCAACTTTCAGTATACTCTTCTCTTCCAAGAATGAACAGAAGCCAGAAAAGGAGGGCAGATTCAATGTGTGCCACCATTTAGACACATTATCTTAAGCTCCTTAGTTTTGCAACATTTAGATCTGTTACCTCAATTAATGCTAATAATAATTCATAGAAATCGCAGGATGTGGGAGTTATAAATGCCTAGACTGATAGATTTTCCAACATACATCAGTTTTTCTATAATTGGCACCATTTTCTGTAATAGTGCACTCCATTTTCATACAATCATAATTTAGGTCCATAATTCTTAACAATGCAGTATTAATTGCCTGAGTACAGGTCCAGATCTTATTACTGGATGCACAAGTCCTGAGGTTGTGGCTCTCTTCTGGGACCTAAAAGATCTGGATTTCATTCCTAGTTCACTTCCTGGGTCAACCTGAATAATCATTTATTAATATTCTATCTTTTCAGGTCCTTGCAGAAGGCAGAGATAATAGTCACAGGAACAACGGGAGGCTAAGTAAATGAATGACATGTTCAGATGCTATAATTAATGGGCCACATATGTAGATAGATTAAAAAAACCCCACTGTTTTTGTACTTTTTACCCAAGTGTGGGATTTGATGCCCATTAAGTTCTTAAAATTGGGTTTTTTCTTGTTCTACACAAATCTTGTTAAAAACCCCCAGGTCTTCTGGATTACTTTATACTTACTTGAATAGCTAGTAAGGAAAAAAAGACAGCAACAAAACACCTGCTGCTCTCTTTCTTCAATCTCACGCCACCATTTACCGCATGGATTTGTTTTACCTCATGGATTTCTTTTACCTTTTTGAATATTCATTTTTCTTATCAATAAAATTGAATAAAATGAGAAATACTGTTCACAAACCACAGCTTTTTTAATGGAAAAAATTCAAATGTTGATGAAATTTATTTCTTTAGCCTTGCTCATACATGTCCCATATATGCAATTACCTGGCTTTCCTCAACATGAAAGATGTTCTTGAGTAAGAATAGCAATGTAGTTCAGCTGAAGGGCTGGCACGTAAAAAGTTAGTTGAGTTCATGTAAGGCAATATCCCTTTCCATTTAAGCTACTATTAACAGTATAGGTTCTGTTTCCTAGTTATGGCTGGCCTGATTAGAAGAGAATTCAATACTTGGAAAGAAAATAAGGAAGACATAAACAAAAACATCATTCTCATAACCCGTGTACACTTAGCACAGGAGTGACGCATATGGTTAGCCCTGCTTACGCCTTACTGCTGACTATATAATCCATGTAAATATTTATAATACAGGTATTATCAGTGTAAACATACAGCTTAGTCATATGTTGACCCATAATGGAAAAGTGACTTTGAGATCTTTCCTTTGCTTAATAGCACAAGGTTTAAAGAGGTTTTAGGAGCAGTAGAGCAGGTCTCAGAATACTCATTTTTCTGAGATACTGAGGCTTTTCAACATGAAATAATTGGGAAGGAACAGCCTGCTATGGAATGCATGGATGCAAATTAAATCCATATCTGAAGGATATTTTTTTAATTAATGCTGGGAATCTGATAGGAGCATATTTGAAACACTGTTTATGTTAATCTTGAAGGAACTAGTTAGGACTAGCCTACAAATGTAAGAAGAATGTCGAAGTGTAGTTACAGTAAAGGAACCATGACTTTCCTAGCTGTCAGTACGTGACAGTGTTTATAAATAGTAGAAGAAGAGAGAAGCAGTAACCCAGAATTTGATACATGGAATATTATGAGTATGTCAGAAAATTAACAAAATACAGATGATTAAAGGATCGGTTTAAACATGTTATTAGTTTATATACAGCTATTGTACCACTGCTACCATTCTCCTTCTGAAGACAACATAATGCTTTGGAAACCATGGAGGCAAGCCCTCCTGAGAGATACCTACAGAAATATAATCTGATAACAAATGTTTTGTATGAATTTAGGGCTTACTCTCTTGAAGTCTTTGATCTGACATTAACTTTGTCTTTGCTATGTAGCCCACCCATACTAACTTTTCCTTAGCTCGTGGTGTACTTTCTCCAGTTCAGCTGCCAACATCACCAACACTACAACTCTGTAATACAGTATGGACAAATGGAGTGAAAAATGCAGATGCTTTCTCTCCAGCTTATAGAGATAAAAAGGAGTATATCCTGGAGGTTCTTGATCTGTTCATACCATCTGCTGGAAGGAATAGAAGAAACATCTGGTGGATAGTAAAAGAGTGTATTGGTCTGAACGTGGGCCGGAAGGAACTGACTAACATCAAAAAGGTTTCAGAACAAATACAGCCAAAGAGGCCTTTGATCATCTAGTCACCTCCTGCTTATCCAGATACTTCCACATCACATCGAGAGACTTCAGTTAAACCAAAGCATTTTCATCCTCAAAAGCCTAAGCTGTTGTATGTGACCAGAAGAGAACAGAGTAAACCAAAAGGCCATGTTAAGAAAATGAATGTGTGAAATATGCCAAGAAGATGGTACCAGGCAATCTCTCTATACAACGAAAGGGCTTTCTAAAAAAGATAGCAAAATGAAAAAGAATATAATTTGAGATCATTAGTGAAAACAAACTATAATGCAAAAGGTTATGACCTCCTGTCATCGATTAAATTGATTTAAAAATCTGTATATGCAAACATTTATCATCATTTTGCTTGACCACAGCAATGTTAAATAATCATTACTAGAACGGTCTGAAAGTTGTTAACCATAATAATACTATAGGGAGAAAATATTCTATTCAATGTAGTTCTTTTTCAGTGGCAACATAATTTACATCTCATCATTCACAGTTTATACAAATCATGAAGTTAAAGTATATTCTGCTGCTGGCAGGGAATTTTTGTTAATACTGTGGCTGTGAAAATTCTGTGTTTATTTCCCATTTCTATAAAGCATTCACATAATGTTTTCCTTTACGGAAACATGGGTTTTGATCCAATTTTTAATGAAATTTTAACTGCTTTATAGCAAGGATGTATCAGTAATCTAGTGACATCTTTGTGTGCTCCATTGGCCTGCAGCATGCCAGGACAATAGAAGCAATGTGCTCCCTCAGGGAGATGAAACATGGATCTGTTGTACTCCCAGGTTCCCAGCTCTCAAAGCTGGGCTAATCCAGAGGCAATACTAGAGGGCTTTGTCTGGCACTCCTTGTAAAGAAGGATTTGTCAAAGATAGTAAAGGAACTTCTCCAGAAATTACATTAAGCCTCCTTTTGGAAGTCTTTTCTTGCTCTGTATTTTCTCATGGATATATGAGTAGAATTCAGGTTTTTGTCTTTTTATGCTAACCTTGGTTCTACAATGTATATACTCACCAACCCGACTCACGTCCCCTGCAGAGAGGTTGAGAGGTAGAGGCAGGGGTGGGGAAGCATTTGGAAGAGGGGCTGATACCAGTGGAAGAGTGGTCCTAAAATTTTACTTCATGATTCAGTCTTTTTATTTCTGTTTTCGTACAATGAAAGAAGCTGTTTTTCCCTTGGAAATTGGAATCCCAGAAGTAGTGAGGAGGCATAGTATGTCATAATATTCATAATATTGAAATGGGATTTGATTATTTGGTTTTTGTTGTTTTTAACTTGATGGGCTTTCTAAAGCCGTCTTTAACATTTTAGGTTTTATTTAACAAAACTACGCCTAACAAAGGCAGCTGTCATTGCCCAGAGTGCACTGATAGGCCTTAATTGCTCTGACCAGCCTCACCTGGGTCCCCCTACCCACACCCCCTGCCAGTGGGCTCAGGTGCCCCATTTAAGGTCAGCCCCGGGCCTTTGCTCCTTTTTTGTGTGGGGTTGTAACAGTGTTGGTCTCCAGCTCTACCATAGCCTTGCCCTGGCTATTGGCCCTGCTGAGCTGAGCCTGGCTTGCAGGCTGGTGGCTGCACTCCGGTCTGTCCTAGCACTGTATCTGAGCCTGACTTCCCAGCTTTGCCTCTGACCTGCCCTGTCACTGTGGGCTGCCCTGAGATCTGGGCTCTTGGTTGAACCCAGCTGCTGTTCCTGGACCTTCCCTGCCACTTGCTCAGGTAACTTGCGACTGGGCCCCCTTTGTGTAGGTTGTCCAGAGTAGGAAGGAGGCAAATGTGATATTCAAGGCAGTGAATCTGAAAATGGCCATTCAAAATTGGTAAACTCTATCAAAGCATTATTTTACTTTTCTTCATTATTGCATCTGTCTATAAAACATTCAGTAGAAAGTACAAAGCTGCTGTAGAAAGGAGAAAAGTAAATGAAATGAAGATTAATCTGACTTTATAAAGCATTTAAGCATTTTTAGCATAGAAAATAATGTTTGAATTATAATCAAACTACGTAAAGCTACTGAATATCACCAAACCTGGGAGCTTGTATTTTGTAGCTGGGTGTTACTTGGGTTCAGCTCAGAAGAAACTTCACTCTAACCTGGCAAATCAGAATTTTCTGGCAAATATATTTTGTTTGATCAGATAGTATAGATAGGAAATGTAGACAAGCTTTCAGGTGCAAAAGGCTTTATTCAGGTCTGAAATAGAAGCAGTGGACTTCAAAGTTTAGTAAAAATTGACCACCATTTTTATTTATTAACTTTAGAGCCTACTGGAGGTTGCACATAGCAGCTGAGTAGAAATAAGTGGTGAGTCTGCTGGGGATGATGCTTTTTCTTGTGCATGTATAGGAAATAAGCATCAGCCTTTAGCTTGGTTTCAAATAGCAATTTTCACCCCGTTTTTGTGGTAGTGCTGCTGTAGCCATAATGGGCTCTGTAGGACAAAGACAGAAGTGTGTAGACAGACATAGTACCTTTTGTTGGTGGCATCAACAGATACAGATGGAAGCCTGGGAAAGCAGTGGGAGATGCCTCCATGTTGTACTTCTGCAACTGCCTCTTGTGACATGCAGCAGAAATGGTCAGCAATGGTGCATGGTGCAAACAGCTGCAACAGGTTGCTGTCCTACCACTCTAGTTTATTTGCCACTCTGCTGAAGATGATTGCCTGTCAATCCTCTGCTGGTAGAGCTTCCTAATCTTCTTTAAACGAAATCACAAGGCTAGGGGCTTGGGATCAGATTGGGGCTGTCTCCAGGGGCTGGGTGGGGCTGGAGCAGGCAAGATTCACATCATCCTCCATATGTGCTCAGAGGAGGCAGTACAGCTCCCAGCTAGAGCAAGTAATACAGCCCCAGGCCGTCCTGTCCCACAGGCCATCTCCACAGTGGGAATCTCACACTTCAAAGGCCACCACTGGAACACAGCAGGGGTTGGGGCAGAGGGCTTGCAATTGGCATGGAATGAGTACTGACAAGAGCATAAAGATAGTGCTTGGCCATCTGCATGGGTGTTTATGCAAACTTTCTAGGACTTGTTCAGGTTTCTGGGGATCTTCCAGCTTTCTAGGTAGAAGGGCAAGTTTTTCAGCCATTAGTGAGGTGAACACTCCCCCTTCCCAGACTCAAAGAATTCCCATGGGGATTGCCCTGGGGACCTCTTCCTCCCCTCCTAAAGACTTGTGAGAGTCTATCAGCAGGTTTTTCTTTCAGCAGCTGAATAATATATATTTCTGCTACCTGTCACATTTATTTCAGTTATTCATTCTGTGTTTTAATTTTGATATGTGTCCAATAGGCTTGAGAAATATATTTTTAATTACTTTCCTTGTTCTCTTTACTGACTTTCCATCTGTAAAATAATGGTCTCTGGCAGCCTTTTGGCTTTTGGCATCGCAGAGTCCCTAGATCAGTTACAACAAGGTGACTCAGCGTTCTGCGCAGCCGCTTGTGAAGATTTCAGCCAGGCCTTAGCTTGATTAATGAGTATTGGCCTATTATTGAGATAAATTCATGCTGGATTTTGCCCAAGGGCTACAGAGTGGGTGCTCCAGGGAATTTAATGGAAGAAATCTGTACTTGAAATGACTTTTCTTTGAGATCTGTTTACTTAATGATTGCTTGCTTGAAGGTAATACCACTGATAAGGAGGAAAAGCCAGTCAAAAATGTAAAGAGAAGTACATTCATTAGACTTTTTTTTTTCCCTCCTGTTTGTGTATTAAAGCCAGTTTTTTCTTGGAGGAAAGATTATACGGCAGACCCTATACTGGGCCAAGTCCCTGAGGTAGGTGGGAGCTCACAAGATATTAGCTTGCATGTGCACGGTGCCTTTCAACAGTGGCATTTGTGACTTAGGGGACTTTGCAGTGAGCAGTAGTGTCCCTCCTGCCCCTGCCAGAGCTGCTTTCCTCAGTGATGACTAGCATATCCATGTTGATATTGATCACCAACCACATATATGAGCATGTTTTTAGTTAATTTCCTGAAAAAATGAATGTGTAGCAGTTTTACTAATGTGCTGGCCTCCCCCAGTAACTTCTGGATGAATTGGCCGGTTTCATTCTCATCTGCCTCAGGCGTGGGTTGCTTGCAGGCTGCAGGTCCACCACCTCCTGCAGCTGCCACACGTGGTCAGTCTTTTTGGTGAGAGGAACCGCTCTGTGCTATGTGATGGGAATGGCCAAGGGTGTGCGTGCAAATCCCCGAGCTGAGCTCGGGTACTGGAGACATGGCAAAAGACACCAAGTTTGTCTAAAAGGCCTGCCTGGCACTGATTGTTTTTAGCCATGCCCTTTTAGCAGCTGGGGGGCTGGGAAGAGGAGTAAAACAGAGGGGAAGAGGAGTAAAACAGCAGTATGTAGGGAACATGTGGGGAAACTCTGACAGTATTATGATTGAGCCTGATATTCAGAACAGGAAATCAGGGCTAATTTTTCTGCTATTCACAACTTCTACGTTTATATAAGAAGTTGAATACCTGTTTTGATGCAGCAGTGGGGTGGTGGGGGTGTTAAATACTTAGCAAAAAAACTACCAAGTATATAATCTATGCAGTATTTGATTTCTCTTGGTGTATCAGAGCAGAGTGTTTCTCTGAAGGAATCGTATGTGATTCTGCAAATCCCAGGTTCATTTGCAGAAGGAGAAGAAATAAATGGATGTGTGTGCAAAAAGTCAATAGACTGAAATGAAGAAAGCAACAGAAGACAAAACACAATCTGTGTGTTTTTAGAGTATCTGTCAATCTAAAGTAATAATAAATAAGTAAACAGAACCTTTTTAATTCGTGCAAGTTAATCCCTTTCAGGGCTGAATTAACTAAAGCATATCCCTATGAAATAACCTTCATTATATAAATCAGTGTGCTGATGGATTACTGAGTTTGCAGCCAAAAAACTGCACCACCATAGTTGTGAAGTTTCCTGATCATCTAATAAATTGATAACTTTGAAGCCTAGTTGTGACAATTTAAATGTCATCACTATTAAACAAGTTGCCAAAATGCAAACAACCATCCTAAGTCATTAAAATGTAATTATAAAGGACAGCTGGGTCTACTATCAATCTGGGCTATGGGGACTCATAATGGGGAAAAATATGAAACTTTCATACAAACAGAATGAGACTGCTGTATGTGCCAACCAGAGCCTGCATGGGAAGCAAGTAAAACGTGTATTTTGTGCATACAGAGTTACTGATGCTTATAGAAGGCTTGCGTTACTGAGATGGACATAGGAGTCAGTGACAGCATGACATTCAGCACATGTATTTGCCTTTTCTCTGCCATATATGAAAAGTCCTTTTTATTATTAACTGGGTAGGCTTTGACTTGGTGGCAGTTAGTCTAGCAGAAATGACTATGAAGTGGGACTAAATTTGCTCTATTGTTGAATGGCAGCACAGGTGTTGTAAGCCCTGTTTTGAGAAGCAGGTGGACTTTAAGTGATAATGAAGGTTTGCTTTTTGGCTGAGAGTAATAAAAAGAAAAGTGACTATCGGGCTTTGCAGGCATGGACCTGATATGTTTATGAAAGCTGTGTTTAGTCATATTAATAACTAAGTTACTGAACTTTTTAATGTTTATTATTTGCTTGATAATTACTTCCTTGATACTTTGAAGTGGCCGTGATGCAGACAACAAGTCCAGTCCCTGCTCAGGACTTGCAGCTCCTGCCGTGGATGGTATAGCTCTGAATTCACATTTGTTTCAGCTACATCCCAGTAGGTTCTGTCTGTTATTCAGTGATGCAGCATGTAGTGGATTAGATTTACTGCTGATATTTACAGTGGAAATGGTGGAACAAGCTAGAACTGTGATACTGCTTCATTAAAATAGTAACCCCAAAAGGCCCCACACTCTTTTGGTGTATTATTTATATGTATTATGGAGCTACAACAGCTGCTAGCTTCCATAATTAAGGCCCCTTTTCCCTAAATGTGGCAGGAAAGGTGAAGTAAGTTGGAATTGCCGATAATTGGTAAAATTCTGAAAGAAATGTTGTTTATGTATCTGAATGCACATAAATCAAGCACTGGATAGCTACTTTTTGAGGCATTTACAAATCTAAATAGATAAAAGAAATATGTATGAATGCTAGCATATTATTTGAAATAGTGTGATTCCTTTTTTTGTGTACCTTAGCCCATAGCACATCATTCTCAAAAAAAAAACCAAACTGTCGAGTATTTTGC
Organism: Sula dactylatra; assembly: GCA_013389905.1. Lineage (NCBI taxonomy): Eukaryota > Metazoa > Chordata > Aves > Suliformes > Sulidae > Sula > Sula dactylatra. Next base: position 34,009 of record WEKW01011393.1, read on the forward strand.
ACACAGTTCCAAGGTGTGTTCTAACTGATCAGTGTTCCTAAAATATTTAGGTATCAAATTCTCCATGTATTTTTTCCTACTGTGAAGTAAATCCTTGTGGTGCCTTGGGGCATTCATTGTGCTGAAAAACTTGTTCGTTTATTCCCACTAAGAAAAGTGTGCTATTGCATATGGGTGATCACAAACCATTAATTTCCTTCCTTTTGTATACTTGGAAATGATATAATAACTTGGTGTGCTAGTATAATTATCTACTTTTCACTTTTGTAAATTGTAATTTTGTTTGTTTTGTTAGGAGAATCAGTTGGTATGGAGCTTAGAGAACCGTTCAAGATTACAAACTGTTTCTAACGAACAGATTGTTTTCTGATGCAAATGGAAAGCCAAGTTGAGAGAGATTTTTCTTTTTTTATGCAGAAGGATACAGCCTCTCAACAGACTTTGTCCTTATTTTTTGGCAGATTTGGACTGCCCTACTCAAAGGCGTAAACAAGCCTCAGCCTATCAAAAACAGAAATGGGACACTAACCTGCCAAATACAGGGAAATGAATAAACAGAAGAACAATAAAAGTCAGTAAAGTAGGAAATCTCATGCGGTGTGAATGACTTCTCATATAGCAAAAGCAAAATTTTCTGCTCTTTGTTTCGCAAAGCTACACTAAGGATGAATAAATTTCTGTCACCAATGCTATTACGAGAAGCATGCAAATTCCAGAGATCACACTGGCTAATGGATGGAATGGTTATTTTGAAAGGAAAAATAAGCTTTCCTATAATTTTCATTCATGTCCTCCCAATGTGAGATGACAATTTACTGCAGGTTTAGAAAATTAAAATAAAATGTTAGTTTTCCAGGTGTACTGAAGAGGTTTTGAAATTAACTTAGCAAAGGTGAAGCTACATGGTATTTCTCACTGCACAGTGAGAGTCAGCAAGATGACATTGTAAAATATCCTTAGTAATAGTCAGTTAGAAAGTCTGCAGGGGATAAGGTCAAAGAAAGGTTAGCAGCTGACATCAAATCAGAAGCCAGATGTGCTGACCCTTAATCATAGGCTTTTGCAGGCTTTTTTGGACTGCAATTCAGCATAACATTATTGAATTCACCTTTAGATTAAGCTGGTCTGCTTTGACATATACAAACCCATATGCAAGTTAATGGCTGTGTCATCCACTTAATTATGCAAGCTATGATAACAGATCAGTGAGGTGACCTCTGCAAGCACTAGTTTTCAAGGTCCTTAACCATTTCCATTTTCAATGAACAGAAAGTGGCATTCCCCATTTAGGTCATGTTGGATCATTAGTTTTGTGTATACACATTAAACCTGGGAATAGTAATATGCAGACATGCTTTTCCTTTTTTTCTTGCAAGATTACTTAGAGCTATTTAACTCGGCACTATGTTATGATGAAAGTCATCTGCCCGTGTACTGGTGCAAAATCTTTGGCTTTGCAGAGAAAACATTCTTAGAGACAGTAGTCCCAGCAAAGGCACGGGTATTACTCAGTGGACTGAAATTAAGCATGGTCAGAAATTTCTGAAGGATTGAAATATTTTAGAAAAAAAAATTACATTTTCATAAATGTCAGGAGATGACAAAGTTAAGGTTATATATGCAAACCCTAACTGTTCCTTGTTGCTTGTATATGTTTCTGCAGTCTTTGCTTGTGAGATCATTCTGCAAAGAATTTTTGCATTAGAACTGAAGTGAAAGAGGGCTTCACATGGTGCAATTGTTACTAGTTTAACAAATATTTTTGGGTTGTTAATGTAAGCTTACATAATGATATACTGATGTAGTGTTATCTTTATTCAGAGGATATGCTTCTGACTTGCTCACTCACACAGTGCTTACTCAACAAACTGCATAGTAATTGGTAGTATTAAGGTCAATGGCAACAGATCTGTCTCACACTGTGCACTAAAGAAGACATTTACTGAATATTACACTGGTGTGGAATCAAACTCATTGCTGATTCCACTGAAATTATTTCCCTTTCATGCAACTGTGGGGAAGGATTTAGCCAGGAGTCAGCCAGTGGGCTTATGCCCTTTGCAGTCTTCATTGTGCATAGTCCAACTCACATACTGACTAAGGCAGGTATGTGAAAGAGATGGTGTGTTTCTTAGACTGAATAGTATCTGACCTTCTTCCCAGTGAGGTGTCTTCAGTGGGAATTGTGTGGTCCTACAGTGAAAGACCTTGATGGTGTCCATAATGATGAGGAAACCCACATACAATATTATAATCACAGCTTTTAGCATAGTATCCTAGTTCTCAGATGCTGAAACCGCAGAACTCAATGGTCTGATCTCTCCAGTTCACAAGGCAAGGGGAGGCATATGTATGGGTGAGGCCTTTCCAATGTCCGATTTTAGAGTCCATTTCCTGTATTTCTTAGCTCCTATTTCACTCTTAATTTTGTATTCTATCCTTTGTTCCTGTTAACTGTTGCTGTGGGAAAGCACAGTTAAATTATGTTAACACTTAGA
>WEKW01011408.1:15535-29920 GCA_013389905.1 Sula dactylatra
CTTTTCTCTGCTATTTGAAGGCCTCTCACCTTTGCTACTTAGCAAAAGTTCTTTCAGAAAATAAGAAGGTAATATGAAGAGCTTCTCTGCATTTCTGATATGTGTAAAAATTGTACACTCACCAGCACTTGTCTTGGACATAAGTAAGGTCCACTGTTCATTTAACTGGGGAAGAGAAGAGACTTGCATAACCTTTCCTGTACTTCTGAACTCTGCAGCCCAACAGCAGACACATAGGTAAGCCAGACATCCCGAGTTTGGATCTATTCTTAAGCTCAGAAAATATAAATGACTGATTTTATTTCTATTTTAATTAAATTGTTGCTAGTGATTTTTTAAAAGGAACTCAAATAGACGGGAATACGTGAATCAGTGAAGAAGCTGAGGCAGAGAGGGGCAGAGTAAAAGGAAAAGGCATGTATCGTGAACAACTGGGATAGTATGGGAGAGAGCTGAGCTTTACAGAACCACTCCCAAGGTCCTGGTGAGTGAGAGTTTCATCCTACAGCTAGGGACCAGACAGATCAAGAAGAAATACAGTAAGACATAATGAGATATTTAAATTGATTATGGGCTTTCAAGGGAAGGTAAGCAAGGGATCGGAGCAAGTGTTGACATGGTCAGATTGGCTGGAAGAGAGATTGGTTTTGGCAATTTAAGTTTCATCTGATTGTGGAAGATGAGCTAAAAAAATGTGTCAGTGTAGCCTAAGAGGAGATTGCTGTAATTAAGGAGGATCACGGATTAGCCCTGGTTCACTAAAAACAACACAGTAAAAATAAACACTTTTGTTAAAATGCCCATACCAAACAAGCTGCTGAAGAGTAGGAACCAAAGCAAGCAGAGAAGCCAAGAAAGCTGCTGGAATCTAAGGCGGCACAATATTTTTAGGCTTGCTTTCATACTCAGTATGATTTTCTTTCTTTCAGCGTGACAGTTGTCAAAGTGAAATTCATAGCCTGCTGGGTGTCTGCAGAACCCTTCCTAGTGAGCTGTAGAGGGAAGAGTTTTGAGAGCCATGCACTAGCGGACTGGGAGAGGAGGTGATCTGCAGGAGGATGTTTCATAAGAAGCAGGCAGGCTAAGGGATGAAAGAGTTGGCAGACTACTCTTTTAATGTGCGTGAGCTAACCCATAAAAGAAGGGGTCAGAAGGAAGGAGGGAGAGACGTGGAATCAAACAGTGATGGTACCACAGAAAAAGAGCTCTTTATGATTTTTCACATATTTTGGGGGGGAGTGTGTGAAAAGTAAATAGAAGTACTTAAAACAATTTTCAAAGCACTAGAGAATCTAAGAAATGGAAAAGAAACAGAGTGCAAACTGGATCAGCAGCACAAATTAGAAATCAGTATCATAAATTAGAAACTATTTCTGTGTTGCCATTGCACAGGAATGGGCTTGAGGCCTCATGATAGTTAGGAGTTTCAAGAGGTACTGGACTAATGCATGGCTGACAAGTCCATTGGTTGCTGTAAATACAATTGTCCACATGCACCTTCAGGCTCAGGAAGTCTTTAAATTGTTGATTACCAGAAGCTGTGAGGCTACAGCAAGGAAAGGATCACTCTACACATGCTCTCTTCTTCTACAACCATCTGTTAATGGTCATGTTGCAAGATAAGGTGCTATGCTGGATGGATCTTTGGTGTGGCTATGTCAGGCTTTATTAAGTTAAGATCATGAACTTGGCCTTTTGGCTCATATTTCTACAGACTGGGTTCTACAAATTTTGGAAAACATTAGCATTAAATTTTTTGTAGGAAGAGCCTTTTGTTCTGCCTTTCAAAAAACTTTGCAGGAAATAGATAATAATAGCCTGGGTTTTGTGATTTTTTTACAGGCAAATCGGGAGTTTTCATTAGCTGTAAGTATAAACTTCAAAGGTAAAGAATTTTTTTTTTTTTTTTCCGAAAAGAACCTCATGGTGAAAACTTGAGAAAAACCTGTGCTTTGGACATTTACACTTGAAGATCTTGGCTTTGCTACTGATAGGCTTTATCATTTACATGCTCAAGTTGAATGTATTAACTGCCTTAACTAGCACCTAGATGAAATGGGGGAACGGAAGTTAATATTGTGGCGTTCATATATGTGATGGCTATCGGAAACCCACATCACTGGAGTGTACAGTTGACATGCCTCAGACAAGACCAGAGAAACAAAATATTTCCATTATTATTTCATTAGAAATTTAAATCTGTTTTGGAGAAGTCAAAGACTCTATAGTACAGCTCACATCACAGCATTGTGTTTGAATGTTACAATATTGACTTGCTGTTACAAAAATTCAGTGTTACAGGAAATCAGAAACAATATGGAATAGTTTACACTAACTCTGCATTAAAACGTTCCATCTGTTCTTGCTTTAGGTTCTTAGAGAATTGCTTTTTCATCTCTGTAATGCTTTTCACTTCCTATTAGTAAGGCTTTTAAAGGTAGGCACCAAGTTAGTATAAAACCCACAGCTTTTGAGTTTAAACGCCTATTAAAACTAAAGCTGTCTGGAACTACAGTAAAAATTTATTTTGGCTACAAAAGACAACTTTGAAACCTAACCCATCTGTATTTTTCCTCCTCCAAACACTGCAACATCCTGTATAATAGAATATTTATCTTAAACAGAGACCACATATCTTTATGAAAACAATTGTTTCAGCTTAATTTAGGGGGGGCTAATCAGCTCATATGAAAGTTTTCAATATTTCAGGATGCTAATATAAATTGGTTACAGGAGATGTAATGACTAGAGTAATTCCATAGAATAATCTGAAATCTGATGTTACCATTGACTTAGAAGGTAACCTGTGTATATTATAATCTAAAATTGCCATAAAAATTCATGTACAGGCATCTAGTAATTGCAGAACAACTGCGTGTGTGCAAATTAGGTATATGACTGCAGCTACATTTTACTGATAATTTAGGCTCACGTGTGGTGACTTCCAAACTCGATTACAGGGTAATTCTACCAGAATAATTTATTTGAAATAACTGAGCTGGTCTCTGCAATCCCTGGGCCCACCAGGGAGATACCCACACATACCTAGTAGGGCTGCTTGGTCAGTGAATTTATCAACTCAAATAAAAACAAATTGGTTCACTGTGAAGAGCAGTATCCCTGGGATGCATAAAGCCTCCCACTGCCACGAGTGGGAGTCAAACATATCAAAGAGAGACTGGATCCTTGGGGTTTAGCTCCCTTCATACAATAGTTTGTCAGATTTTGAATTGAAAAGGGCTGGGTTTAGCACTCTCTAAATATAACCAGCCCTGAAACTCCCACTGAGATTCCTTTCTGTCTGCCTTCAGACGATGAGATAAGGCCCCTTCTCCTGTGACTTCAGTCTGGAGTACCTCTATCATCCCCACCCCAACCCTGATAACAGCCGGCTTTGCACGTATCTGAGAGCAAGACATGATCTGAGTTTTGAGGGATTCGTTGCTCTTTTCTGTAGATTACAGCCTTCGTCTTCAGACCAAACCTCCTCTGTAACATCTGCATCATAGACTTATAGCAAGACATTTTGGCATCCAGGAGACAACTGACTCCCTTCATCTTCTGGCCAGCTTCTTTCCATCACATTGGCAACACACACCTTGGACAATCTCCTTTTCTTCCTGCACTCCTTCCTTTTTAGACCTCGTCCTCATCCTCAGTATACTTGAATGCAGCATCAAAGTTGAAGTACATTTGCCCCAATTTGCCCCCTTCCTCTCCCCTTTCCCCAAGTACGCCAAGATACACAAATTATGGATGCTAAAGCAGCATTTATGTGTGCTGTGATATACACGGGATGTTCTGCCTACTTGCATGTGATTCACATCCTCATAAGCCCACAGGAAATCCCAGCAATATTTTTCCAGGCATATCTCCTGTGCTGAGGTGCCGAGCACAGCAGGGGCTGGAGGAAAGGAGCCATTTCTGCTTTGGAAGTACTGCGGTACATAAGTTTAGCTGGGAAGGACAGACCGCTGTTATTTAGATGTAGCTTTTACTCAGTGACAGCAAGAAATGTAGCACGAGGACTTAATACTATCTCCCTAAATGTTTACTCACATTTTACAGTAACATATCCGTGAATCCTCTTACCTCAGTGGATCCAGTAAAAGCGATTTTATCAATGCCAACATGAGATGCTATGGCTGCACCAACAATTGGACCAAATCCTGGCAAAATATTGACAACTCCTGGTGGAAAGCCAGCCTGTCAAAATAGGAATGAATGAAGAGAAGCATGATTTATGAAAACTGACAGAGCACGTTAAACCAGGCATGTGCTGGTAGTTCCTTCCCCACAAGGAGAGACAAGAGACATTATTCCTGTCAATTATTCTTACCTCCTTGATGAGGGCTCCCATATAGAGAGCGCTGAGTGGTGTTTGTTCTGCTGGTTTAATAACTACTGTATTGCCACAGCACAGAGCTGGAGCAATCTTCCATGCAAACATCAGCAGGGGGAAGTTCCACTGTAGGAAGAAATAAAAGTTGATAGATGGAAAAATATTGCAGTGGTGTTTTGTTTTCAAGATGTCAAGCTGCTACCTCACTTATTTCTCAGGCTGATCCTCAACATAAATCTTTTCTAGCACAAAGCAAGGATTTTTTTTTTTTTAATTACTGCCATTAAGAAAGCAACAACAGTGACCTTCTAGTTCTTTCTCTCCTGTTCAAAGAAATACAGCCCCCACCCGCAGTCTTCATAAAAGAATCTTCTGTTATCTGTTAATTTTTTTAGTCACAACTTTTAATTTCATTTACTGTTTTGCAATTGGCACCTTTAATTCCGCCATGACAAATAGGTCGTGTTTCTGGTACATTTGGAAAGAATCTGTTTGTTCATGCTGAAGCATTTTTGGATGTAAATTTCCTATCCCTGAATACATCTTAAGATATAAAATTTATATTCAAAATTATATAATCCTTAATTGATGGAATTACAATTAAAAACCCCCATAAATGTCAATGCTCTGTCAAAGCATTTCATTTTCTTGAAAACTTCTTACTGAGCAATTTATATGGAAGATGTTAAAAGAACAGTAAAAAACAAGTTGAGAAACAGTCTGCTGATCCAAAATTTTTTATCATCATTACTTTCAACTTCATTTAACTGCAGCAGAAGATGTAGTGAATTATATTAGTTTGATCCACAAACAAGTTGTGGATGAAGCTAAGAGTAACAAGCCTTTCCACATCAAGGCCTGATCCTAATGGGTTAAGTGGATAGTCCCACTGATTTCAGTGGAAATGCCAGAGTATAAAAAAAACCCTGCATTTGCACAATCACTCTTACAAATGCATATAACAGCCTCCTTTGGAAAGAAAATAGAAAGTATCAGTCACAAAGAGTCAGCCACTGGCCAGAACACGTTATTGCCTGATGCATATCAGCTGCCACTCTCACGGACATCTCTCTAGCCCCTGGCTAGCTTGAAAAAATACACAACTGTCTTTCCTTCACCGAACACCCAATTTTTTACTCCCTCAGTTGTTTATAAACTCTGGAGACAAAGTGATGTTTTAATTCCATCTCCAGTATATAAACCTGGGAGGGGAGCTATAGGGCCAACAGCGTGCTGACAGCCTGCACTTCTAATGGTATTGCAAGGAGACCTCTGACGAGGTTTTACAGGGTAGTATATAGCCCTGTTTATGCTACAAAGCTGCCAAAGACCATATGTTTTGATGGAAGCTAGGATGTGAAAGAGGATGAGGAGTTTAGTGTTAGGCTTGCTGTTTAATTTTATTTTTGTAATAACATATTCGCTAGCGTAATGGCTAAGTGCATGCAGCGGCCTGGGGCTGGACTCTGTGACTGGTAGCTGTGGAGGAAACATGTAACAGATTACCAGCAGTGTTAGAATAGATGCGTATGACAGCCATGTTGAAGTTTTGGAGGACAAACTCGGTGGAAGAATGAACCAGTATGGCAGATGGCTGGGTACCCTCAACAAAGAGTTTTACAAATCTCAACTAAATAAATCCTGCTTTTGACGTGATCTTCAGCCCCTGGCCAAGTTTCTTCAACAGATCTGTCAGTTAAGCTCAGTGAGACAAGCCTAAGAGATGTCCAGCAACTTTAGGGTTAGATGTTGGGGCTGTCATTTTGCAAATGCTTATGCAAAGTGCTTGGCTGAAGAACGGGGACAGAGTGGTGGAATCATTCATTCATTAAGGACCACTCGTGAGTCAAGTTAGGAGAGTGCGTAGGTGTTTGCAAGATGGGTGTAGCCACAGACTCCCTGAATTGTTTGCATGTTTCTCTGAGTTTCTACAGACTACCAAGCACAATAGCCACCCCTTAACAAAGACATGAAATAACAACAAATATAAATAGGGAAAAGGGCTTAACATTGTTAAAGTAATCTTTTCTGGCTGCTCCTCTTTTAATGGAATTGCTGCATGTTGCTGTTTAGTGGCTTTGTGGTTAACATGAACAAAATAAAAAAACAACATCAACAAAAATTTCAGAGAATGTCATGATTAGTTCCCTAGTGCTCTGTCAAGGAAAAAGGCTTCCACACAATATTTTAAGAGCAATGTGCGAGCCTCCAATTGAAATTTCTGCCAAACTGGTTAACTGGTTCTTCTGAAAAAGTTTGCTTCTCAGTGTAACTCCCATGCAGTGTTCAGCAAGAGTATATTAGGGTTGTATATTGGGGTGTAGGGGGAGTATTAGATTTGATGAAATGCTGTGTTTCTCTCTCATAACAAATAAAACAAACATTTCATGTCTTTTATTAGCTACACAATGTTAATTGTAATGATATATCTCCTGGAGTTTCCTTTTCTCCTCCAGCCTTGTAAAAGAAATAGCAGGAAAGAATGGAATTAAAATGCATCACATTCTCCCAGGAACTGAGGAGCCTGTTAAATCACAGTAAAAACTAACTAAATAAAAAGACTACCACAGCAAAGCATCAATTTTCCATAAGTTGTGTGAACATCCATAACCACTGACAGCATATTAACACTGTGTTTTGCTTTGCTTGTTTTAATCATGAGAATTCTATGACTTGAGAACTTAACTCCTAATAACAGAGCCTAAACCCTATTAGCATGTTCAAATAAGCATTTGCAGGGAGGCTGTTAAAGATATGTCAACAATATGAGCTCAGCTTTTTTCGTAATGGAAAACACACATAGCTGAGGACCATGTTTTATGTGTCTTTAAAGAGAGCTGGTTCAAATGAAAATAAATAGAAAGCGCTGGTAGAGATACTCACAGGGATGATCTGTCCGCACACTCCGATGGGTTCGTGTCTTGTAAATGTAAAATAATCTCCATCTGAAACAGATGAGCATGGTTACTCTCAAGTGCAGTTTGACTTGGCAGAACAAAAAAAAAATAGAGAGGAGAAAAAGCTCCAAGGATCAGCCTTTGATGGCAGTAAAAGAAATAAAGAAGTCATGGAAATGTTTTTTTCATGAGCAAGCATGGGAAACCTAGGTTCAGGAGCAACCTAATTGTTCTTTCTGTAGAACAAAGGAAGCAGGCATCCCATCAGAAAGTAAGCTGCTTTGTTGCTTGGGAAAGAGGACAAGCTGTACCACACAAAAAAGGGCAGTAGCAAGGAAGCCACTTACTGGCCTCTGCTGATTTCAGGGTGAGAGAAATGAAGGAAGAGTCACAAAGGCAATTTCCTGAAAGGCATGACTAGAACACAGCAATAGAAAGGTATATATACAAGCAGATGTGGGATAATAGAGTAACGTGCATCTCGCTCCTCTTCCACTGAAGACACAGGCAGTTTGAAGTAATGGAATGATATACCACACTCTGCAGACGTAGAATGAAGAGAGGAAGCCTGTCACTGCTGTGTAATTGAGCATAATTTACGGCAGAAGATGCCACTGCAGTCATCATATAGCCATGCTCTGATAGCTGACTTGTAGAACCAGACCTCTATCAGAAATGGCCTCAAGCTAAATAGGCAGTCAATTTGACAGGGAAAAGTTGGGTGCAGCTAGAAACAAGACACCCGAGAGTAAGAGAAGTTTTCACAAACCTTTAAGGCAAGGTAGAGTTGAATAAATAAACGAAGGGACGAAGTAACTGGAAACTTGGCAATTATGAGCTTTTCTCACTGGACTTTTGACAGAAATAAGAATATGGACTAAGAAAGATCCTAACAATGAAAATGCAGGAAAAGCAGACTGCATGTTCACAAACAGCAGGTGTGGATGGTGTGAGGCTAAAGGGAATTACTTAATTAACTCTCTGATCTGGTAATTATTTTTAAGGTCCTGATGAACAAAATGGCAAAAACCACCAGGGGTGAGAGGTATCATTAATTGAAGTGAGGGCTACGCTAGACCTGCAGTTCTTAACTAAAGCACTGTTGAGCTCAGGGCAGCCTGAGTCAGGTCATGAAATAAACAGCTCTGTGATTTGGGGTCAGGCCTGTTGTCTGTGGGAACCTTTCACGTGGTCCGACCTGCTCAGAGTGGCAGGCCTCTGTGCTGGCTCATTTTGCACAGCTGGTGTAAGTGACTGTCATGGTGGCTGATGGAGTTCATGCTCTTTCAAAAAGCTGCATGATTGTTGCTGCTTCAGCGCTTGCCTGTGGTCTGGGAGTACACGCTGAGGTTACACATGCTGTTATACAATGTAGGTTTCTTCCCAATTGATGAAGAGCAGGAAAATGACCTGCTCTGTGTGGGGACCGGTTAAGGTATTGTCTAACCATCAGCTTTGTCAGTGTGCTTGGCCTGCATCTGTGCACAGTAGATTTACAGCACTTTTGTACCTAAATTGAGTCTTGTAGCTGTATAAACTAGCCCAGGCTCAAACCACCTCTGAGTTTAGGTCAAATGTTTTTCAGTGAGGCTAAAGCTGAGGGAAGGGCTATGCTAAAGGCATGAGCTGAATGTGCCCCTTGGCCTGTAGTGCTTGGTCATCTAGAAAAACTTGAATCTCTTTCCTTAGAAAAATCATTTCAGCTAAGTATGTGCTAATGATGAGAAGGTTACCTAGGCTCAATCACAGGAGATGATTTACCAGGATAGGAAGTGGTCAGATGGAGGAAGGCAGTAAGAGGAGGTGAGATTACAGTGCTTCTGCTGCCATTGTCACTGCCCAATGCAGGGGTATGTGCTTCTCTTCACGTGGTGTGAGAGCACGCAGGCAACCGTGGCCTCCAGCCCATTCAGTCTGGGGCTGCAGCCAGCCTTGTTCAGTATCGGGGCAAGACCTAACTTCACAACGGAGAGTACATTTCGGGAACCTGCTGCAATGTCCTATAATATATGTCTGATAACAATAAATGGGTTAATCCATAAAGCTTCTTGGGTTTAAGTAAAGACTTCAACTTGAATTTGATTAGAAATAACTTATTTTCAGTCTGCCTATTTCTGTACATCTACTTTAGAGGATTTGCTCAGTAGAAACCTGAGCTAGAGTAGCTAATACATCAGCTGGGGGCCAGATACAGGATAATTATGAGAAAGGTAACAACAGTCTGCAACGAAGACAAGGGACAGAACAGAGGAGATAAAGGAGGGAGGGAGAGAGAGAAAAGATATTCACATCAGGAAAAGGAGGAAGAAAATAGTTGGTCAGTCAGTTCACTCTGCATTGACAAAATGTCATCGTACCATTTTGATTTCTAGATGCTTAACAACTTCCCAATGGAGATGAGAATAGTTGTTTCACAAACTGAGATGTGATTTTCTAGGTTATTTTTCACAGATGCTAGCAGTGGTTCACAGATCATAGGAAGAATCATCAGACCAGAGAGAAGTAAAGTAGAAGTCAAAATACAGAGAAGTATATCCAGGCAAAACTGTCTAAGTGCTCAAGAGGCACATAGAGGAATCAGCTAAAAATACCAGCTTTTACTTGGTAGTACTGAGAGGTGGATTCTCGGCCAGAAGGATGGTGACAACATAACAGTAACACAGTTATGTTAGCACTGTCTGACTTTAGATTGTCACTGCATAATCATTGCCACATGTCTGCGTGCTTCATAACTTAAAGTTATAGATAACCTGAACCTGCTTGCCAAGTCAGACAAATGGTGGTTAGTTCTACTGAATGCAGGCAGAACATTCTTTCTGCAGAGCAATACCTCCCATGCAGAGTTGCTTGCCCTGCTTTCTTCCACTAAACTCTAGACAGCAGCCCTTTTCGACACCTACTTCCAAAGTCCATCATCCACAGACTTACTGTTAAGATGGGGTTTTTGAGGTTGCTTTCTAACAATACCTTTGTGAACATACACAACTTGAAGTTATTCAGAAGCTTCAGATGCCTCTGGACAGACCAAAGATGTATCTGAGCCACCCTGTCCATAATGTAAAATAAGCTGTTACCATGGCAAAATAACTCAAGCTTGATGAAGTGAATCACTTTTTCTGAACAGTGAGCATAGAAAGCTCCCCTGTGCTCAGAAATTAAATAGGAGACTTTATAAAACATATTAGAGTTTTAAGATTAGTTTATACACGTCATGCTAATGACACTTATGCTAAGATGCTGTTGCTGATGATTGTTACTCTTCTCTTTCTACTAGCTGGCAGCCAGAAGAACATTGCCTGAGAGGGATCAGACAGTCTGATCCTACATCCAATCTTAAAATTTGTCTTAGAAGTTTTTTTTAATATTCTCAGCTGATGTCAACTGGCATTCTTCAGTCCTCACTGATATTAGTAGAGCCAGATCAATTTGCAGCTGCTTAGCACCTGGCCCAAAGATTTTTATTTTTTAATCAGAAGGAAAGCCCCATTTATCCAGGGATCTCACTTTGGGACAGCAATACCTTCCACAGATGTGTTTGCTCAGATTTCCATCAGAAGTCTCCATCCCGGATATTTTATTTGCATAACAATCATAATACAGTCACATGTTTCACACAGCAGCACACAGCAAACAAGTGGGTGAGGAGAGCCGAGTTGGTTCTTTAGTAGTTCTTTATGTAGCATATCATGTATTGATTTAAAGATACATTTTTTCTTGCATTCAGTTTATTAGTCTAACAGTTTCTGGACTAGCCTCATTCTGTTTTAATTTAAATCATCAAGGCTTTACACATGGGAGCAAGCAAAGGGCAGTCTGAAGGTTTTAGCAGCTCTGGGACCAAAAGGAATGTGACTGTAAAGCGCACTGTTCTTCTTCTACCTGTCTATCACTTGCCTATTTGTATTTTAGAGGAAAAGAAAACCTCAACAGACACAGATGAAAGATTGGGAGGTTTCAGACTTATTAGCACACTAAACAGAAAGAGAAGGAAATCTAATAGGGTTTTTATTTTGGTTTTGTTGTCTTGTTTGGTTTCCTTTGATAAGCTGATGGTAAGTGAATGTAAAGAGCACCATTGTTTAATACTGGCCTTGCTCTAAAATAGCTTTATAAGAATGACAAATTTATGGTATGAAACTAGTGGAATACAGAGGAGTGTTAAACCAAGAGGAAGAATTAACTGATACCCTGAAAATCTGTGAATGGAGTTACGATTTTACACTACTGATAACTCTGTTAGCACTGAAGTTTGCATTTAGGAAGGCCTGCTGAAAATGTGCCTTCCTCTCCCCCATCACTGAAAAAAAATCAGGGTTTTCACCGCGTACACTACTTGAGGACAAGAATAAACAGAGAATATTTATTCTCCTTAACCTGGCAATGCCTTTTGGTGACTGACCTAAATTCTGTGTACCTGCAGGGCTAGCGAGTGAGAAGGAGGCATTCACTGACCAGGGAGAAAGGGATTAGGGAACAGGAAATTTGCTGAATATATGAATTTATGGTGTGCTCTGCACTTTTGCATGTTTAAATGTGAAGTGCAAGCAGCAAAACCAGGATTTATGAATCTCAGCCTAAATGACTTTGTAAATCTTCAAGAGTCCTTATAGGAGAGTCTACACCTAAAATATTAATATTGCCACTTCTTTGATGAAAATATGCTAGCGATGATAAATATCAGTCAGTACACACTGCAGTTTTAATAAACTGAAACACCATGATGAGTAACACTGCAATAAGAGTTACATGATCTGTTTTCCTCCTGAAAATTTTGGGGCCACATTTTCAATTTATCTGCTTGCCTAACTTTTGATAGTTTTTGTGCTTTGCTGTACAGAAGCAAGCTAATGTACTGCAGATACTGTGTTACATAATGTAATTTTAATGAAATAGATGGGCAACAGCAAAATTCATTTACTTGTGAGTGTGCCTTTCTGGTCTTCTTCAGTAAAGTGTAATAAACATGTATGTGCAATCAACAGTGTGCACCATGAAGCCAAAAAGAATCCATAGAATAAATGTTGGTTTTCCTTACTGTTTTTCCAAAGGCTTATTTTATGCAGGTAAAAGATGAGTACATTTATCTTAATGACTGCACCTCCATAAAATCATTCTTTGCTGTCATGTGCCATTTTGCGTAATTGTAGCAGTTAGTACATCTAGTCCAGACTGCAAATGAATATGTTCGCAACAGAAAATGCAGTCTATATTTGTTGAACACCTGGGAGGGAGGGGCAGGAGGGAGAGACTTGTTAAATAAAAATAATGGTAAGGATTTTTTCTTTCCTTATCTCTTTAGCAAAATATAAGAGCAGAATTAATTTCCTAGCACTCATAAAGACTTATCTCATACATGCAACATAAAACTCATCCCACTGAATAATTTGAAGAAGCATATATAACGAACTATATCTGATACATAAGTACAGTTCTCTAAGGTAACATTACGAATTCTCTCAAAATATAAATGAATTTGGATCCAGTGTTAGCCCAAGTAAAATGATTTGCATAGGCAGCAAATATACGTATATATGCGTATATAGGACAAGATATATATGCAAGCATACTGTTTCTTAAACAGGCAGCTAACATTATTTTGTCTTAGTGTGCCAAGGTATTTGCCAGGCTTACTCTGCGTCCATTTTTATAAGTGTAACAATATTTAAATGCAGGTATTGAGCTATCTCCTTCTCAGACGGACACATGCAAAAGCAAGAAAACACTCTCTGGGATGTGTGTGAGGGGCAGAACAATAGCAGGTCATCTAGTCCAGCCCTTGCTGACTTTTAAACATCTGCTTCAGCAACATACTACACACTATAACACCAAAACAAGGTTCTCTTCTACCTTTCACGAAGCTGTAATCTATTAAGCCATTGGCCATGAGATGGTTTAGGTGTGTACCTGTGCTTTAATCCCCCTTACCTACAGGAATGGTCATTCCATGGATTTTGTCTGCCCAACCGGCATAATACCTCAGGGTCTTTATGACTCCCTGAAGATCTACATAGAAAGCTTGCAAGAAAGGTTTGCCGCTGTTCAGTGATTCCATAGTCTAGAGGATAAGAAAAAGTTAAGAGATATCAGCACAGTAGCATTTTTAGACTATTGTACTTAAGTATGCACTGTCTTAACAGCTCTTGAACCATGAGAGATTTTAATGAAGACCAACCAGTTATGCCTTGGCATAGTCTTAACCCACAAGGTTCAGAACAACTATCTGATCCCCTTTGTTAGTTTTTGCAAATGTGAACAAAAAAGCATTTTCCTCAAAAAAAACCAAAACAAAAACCCAAAACAAAAACAAAAAACTGGCTCCTTCTGGAGTATTCTGGAATTACTATGATTTTAAGAACGCGTGCATGCGTGTTTATGTGCATGTGTCTGTCTGTCTTCTGGGTCTGTGTGTGTATCCACATGCATGTACATGTGCCTGTGCGTATTTTGGACCTAATAGCCACTGTGTTTGGTCCAGATATATAAATGCTAAATTGCTTTAATCAGGAGCCAAGATAAAAATGCCTGTCAAACTAGGTTCTGTTATGTTAATGATAACAGCTGAGAAGGGGCTCCTTGTAACCCCATATTAATGATCTGAATCCATAAAGAGAAGAATGGACATATCCCTCTTTATATAATTGATGTGAATATAAAAATTTCTCTATGTGGCTGCCAAGACTCCTGCTGAGGTCTGAGATATCTATACTGTACAGCCAGTTTATTTATTGCCATCAAATAAACAAACTCTCCTCTAGGGAAGCTCATAAATTAACAAGCTAATGTCCTTATTTTCAAGTTAATATTCCTATTTTTAAAAATATCTTATAAGCTATCCTCTTAGGGGTTCCTAAGATCATTTAGCAAAAAGAATCCAATAAAATATTCTAAGATGTTGAGTAGCTTAACTCATTCTCAATAGCTGTCTAATAGAAATCATTAAGAATGGGCAAAGTACGCCCATGTGTAACACACCAACCATCAAATGAGTTTCTATAGAGAAGAATGGAGGCCTAATTCTGCACTGACTTATATCCCCAAAGGCAATTAATGGCATTGCCTGCAGTGCAATTCAGTGAAGAACTTGGCTCTAGAAATACAAATCAAATGACAGGCCGAGTAAACTTGATTTGCTGTGCACTTCCTTCT
>WEKW01011408.1:30004-55242 GCA_013389905.1 Sula dactylatra
CCAGCTTAGTTCAAAGCACTTGACGTGCGGAAAACAACATTAACAATGCCACCGTTTAGATGGCTTCATACGTGAGCGAAATAGTGCAATACCCAGAATTCATGTTACCAGTTGAGTGTCAGTAAGCATTTCACCTGCCATTTCATTAACATCTGCACAATTCACTGCACTCAGTCTTCCATTTTTGATTTTAGAAAATTTACAAGCCCACATAACAGGCATACACGTGTGTGCACACCCATTCATTTGTCTGATGTCCAATTTAAAGCTCATTTGAGTCAATTGGAAGACTCTCGTTGACTTCTATGAGCTTTGCATCAGGTCTTAAGTAGACAGTCAGCCAACTTAGCCATCAAGCTTAGTGTAGTTTTCAAATATAATTCATATCAACACATTTATGAACTAACTGGCTTTCAGAATGTAAAACTAACAGGTGATTTGACTGTTGATTTTCATGTGCCACTTACAGCAAGAATTGCTCTGTCTCTTTCGACCAAGTCTGCTAGCTTATCCAAAAGATGGCCTCTTTCCGATGCATCCATTCTCCTCCAAACTGAACCTAGAGAAAAAGCAAGGCGAGCTGCCCTCACTGCTTTGTCCGTATCAACCTGTCAAGAAAGAAGAAAAAAACCAAAGGCACTGAGGTAAATAACATTACCAGGCTTATGAAATTTGCTGTTGTACAACTTTAGTCATATGATGGATTTTGGAACTGTGATAAATAAAAGAACTGTCCAACAGTGCTATTCTGGACCTGTTGCTTTGATCTATTTATACATTTCTACCCATTCACGGGAGGCATTACCTTGTCAGCTTCCTGGATCTCACAGATCTGCTCTCCTGTTGCTGGATTATATACTGGGAATATTCTCCCGCTTTCAGAATTTTGCCACTCATTATTGATGAAAATCTAGAAAAGGCAGAAAAGTCATCAGTCCTCCTGCATGAACAAAAAGTAATGTATATAACAACAAACTCTTGGGAAAGGCTGCAGGTTCTAATGCAAAAGAGTTGAAACTTATTTATGCCTGTGAAAATCACAGCTTTCAAGAGTTCAAGCTAAGGGTCAGCCCCTGATATCTTCCTGTATTCTGTGGCAGTGCTACCATAGAAGCAACATCAAACTCTAAAAAACTTGGTTAACATTCAAATTTGGTTAAAAAACAGTAACAAATAAACTAAAAAAAGAAATACCTGTATCAGAGAAAAAGCCTCGAAACTGCTGGAGACAAGACAAGGATTTGGAGTAATCATTCAATTCAGTAAGTAAACATTTGGTCACTGATACAACCCAGTCAAGGCTGAATAATCTCAAACATCACAGTTCTTCAATAAACAGTCAGTTGATTATGGCTACAGTGATGGCTTGCAGCACAGAATTAACTTGCTTATCTGCTCGAAACAATGGAAAATGTTAAATTCTCACTGTGTTGACATCATTTTAATTGTCATGGGCAAACCGAATTTGAATTTTAATGGTGCTGACAACAGCTGTCTTGAGAGAGGTAATGACAAATGAGTTTACTTAAAGTAGATTTTTACTGGTAGCTGCATACATGCCAGTTATTTTCTACTGAATGACTTTCAAGAACAGGATGCAATTATTTATCAGCAAATACGAAATAAGTCACCCTAGGAAAATGACTGCGTGAGAGGTTTTCCAGGTATTCAGACTCTTCCTGTCCTTGAAATCTTTCTAAGAGCAAATGTGTTCAAAAAGTCCAGGCACCAAACAGATTCCTTGGAGTTCAGGTATCAATGTTCTTTCATTTTCTTCCATGAAATACAACTTTAAATGTGTAAGGGGAGGTTCTGGCCTCATTGAAATGAATGGGAATTTTACCACTGACTTCATTGGAGGCAGGAGATCATCCCTAGATAGAAGGAATGTTCACCACCCTTTTTTGCATGAGGGTTTAAGCTGTGATTATAGAGACAGGGACCTTTCCCTGGTTAAAGCAAAGCAAGGCCCCACACCCCGTACAGATCCTACAACTGTGGATGAGTAGAAAGCTGAGGGACCCTTTGCAAGATCCAAGAGTCTCAGTTCCAGTCAGAGATAGTCAGGTGGTAGAAACTAGCTTATCTTCTTAGATCACGGCTATGGAACAAGAATGAATGATACATTAAGTATCAGTCCAGTTTCCTCACAGAACCACCACAGACGCTGGGACAAAAACTGTCCCACTGATTAGACAGATTAAACATCACAAATGACTTTTCAGAGTAGTACTTTGCCACCTCTTCGATCTTGCACTTTCTGCTGTCTTACTACCATACAATAAAGAAGCTGTTACCTTTGTACTGGTACATGGCTCAGGTCAGCCAGAGGAGCTCCGGGAGATGATGGAAGACAGTTCATATGTAATGACTGTGCTTAAACGGGGTCAGGGCTTGTTGGCTCCTTTTCTGTTTGTTTTCTTTATAGCAAAGTTTGATGTGGCATAACCAGGACAAAAAAATTACATGCTTTTCATGTAGAAATGAGTGGAATGTAATACCAGTCCTTTCTAGTCAAAGAATAGTACAATATGATTATAGATCAGCTGCTGATTTTTTAGGCTTGGAATAGTACAATGAGGATAGCCACACTAGCCTGCTAACTAAATAGTTTAAAACTTATTCTAACTTAAGTGTTTAAAGCTTGTCTGATGGCAAAAAAAGCATCAGCATCAAAATGCTCGATGTTTAAGGAAAGAGGATCACCAAAGCTTTAACATATCTGTAAGGAAGGAAGGAAACAAGTAGAGAGCTAGTCATAAATTGATGAGAAGAAACTGAGCTGGGAAAAAACCCGAACACTATTCAAGCAAAAAAAAAAAAGCAGCAAAGAGAAAATACAGTCAGAAAGCTCAAGATGAACAGTTGCAACACCAAAGGGTATTGCAAGAAAAGAACACGGTGAGGACACTGGTGCGCCTGTGAATTTTAAAAAACGTAAAGAAATTGCACTCATATTCGCACATGAGGGCAAAGATATGTCTGTAGAGTTTTCTGTTACCAGATACAAGCTTGCTCCATCTATTCTCCAAGCCAAATGGAAGCCATGTAGCTATGTTCTTCTCAGCAGGGCTTATTAGCTCAGGCTCAGTGCCACACTAACTGCAGTGACATAGCTTCTGGTTCACAGCTAACTCACGTCTGGCTGACTCAGGACATGGGCAGAAGGAAGCCATGCCTGCCTGGAAAAGACCCGGGCGATACAACAACTGTGCACAGAAACCAACAATTACATGTGCTTTTGCTTTTATGGATGTGTTTATGTGGTGTTTCCTCATCTTCCCTGTGCCTTTAGCCTCAGCGACTTTGCTGTGTGCCCTTCCATCCATTTCAGAGTCCATCCTTTCTTTACTTTCCCCCCCTTTTTTGTTTTGGTTTTCAGAGGTAGTTGAACCCAGGCCCTACCGCACCATTACTGTCTTTGCACACTGTATTTATCTTGAACTCATTCATGACCGTGGACCGTAAGCTCCTCAGACCGTGGGTGGTGTCTTCCTGCTCAGTGATTACAATGCTTTGCAAACCAAAGTTTTGGCTCTGTTAGGACATTTTGGAGCTAACCCAGTCCAAGTAAGATAATGAAAGAATCACCAGTATGATCTCTAGTGACTAACACCATAAGCCGAAATCCTCCGGTGTGTCATTGTCACTTTTTAGACTGTAAGTGAAACAAAGAAACTCTGAGATCTGTGACCTGTGTGGAAGAAGCATTTTACTGTCATCCTTTCCATTCAGTTTGGTGGAGTTAACTCTATGCCCAGAGTGCATGGGGAGTGTGCTGAGGAGGGAGGGGAAGGAAGAAAAGCTTGCAGCTTCAGGAACAGATGGCCAAAGGAGATGTAAGGATGTTTGTTTAAGGTTACAATATGTACATAAACACATAGGTTCCTCGTGTGATCTGTCTTGAAAGAATAAAACAGTTAGGTTGAGTACAGGAACCTGAGAAGTGGAGGCAACTGCAATTCAATACTCTTCCCTTATAGAAGTGGTCTGTTCTTTTTAAAAAAAGATTTAAAAATGTTAACTACATTCTGCTGGGATGAACACCTATCATCACGTTTGCTAGTACACAGGACACGTATTTGCTCTTAAAATACATTTCACCATAGGAATAAGAAATAGTGCCTTGGAATTACAAAAGAGTGTTGCAATTCAAGTTGACTGGAACTATAAGGTGTGTTATTTTATTGAATGCTCCATTTATCCCACAGATTTAGAAAAAGAACAGTAATAGCAAATATTTCAGATAGGACATGGGAAGGATCTATTTGGCATAAAGTTAGAGTTGAAGGCAAGAGAAATCGCTACTGTTAATGGTTAATGTTAGTTTCTTCCTGTTCCACTTTCTATAAACAAGGTATTGCCTATACAAGCTCATTACTGTAAACTGAGCACATTTAAATTGGCAGTAAAATCAGAGTATTTACTCTAGTGCACAAATAAAGTACCTAGTCCCATGTTTTGGAACAGTTTCAAGTCTTGAAATGCAGCAGCTGGCGGCTTTACAAGCAAAACCTTACACTTAAATAATTCACTTTTGAAAGTTTTAGGTGTTCTGTGTCAGGTAGTACCATTCAGCAGATATTCCTACCACCAAGACGCAGATTCTTTTGCAATAAATTTGCATTCACAGGGGCTTTTATAACTCTTCCAGCACTACTGACTCCAATGGCTGTTGATTAAATGTATATATCCTGTACATTTAATCTGACTTTCATTATGGCCACTTCGTAAAAATGCCATGAAACGGACAAGCGATGACACATTGCAAGAACAAGGAATCCCTGCAAAGCCTCAAACTGGGTTTTTTTTCCTGCCTTATTTATAGTGACCATGGTAAAGGCTAACTCTAAATCAGGGAGAATATTTGACAGCAAATGTTCCTATCTATGGATTATATATAACCCATCCTCAACACCAGATGAAAAAGGGGTAACCCCAGAAAAAAGAAGGGCTTGCTTCCATGTAAATCATGCTACAAATTGGACAACACCCAGTGAGTTCATTGTTCAACCTCAATTGTGAAGGCTATTCACATTTACTGTTCCCCTGGAATCAATGTTAATTAAGGCTGACTGGGGCTATAAATCAGCCTTTGGTTTTTACAACTTAATTCAGCATTAAGCATATATATGTAAATAAAAGGTAACTGATTAACCACTTGAGTTTTCCAGGAGTTACTGAGGTAATTTGTTTTTGTTTGAGTCCTAGTGTTACCTTTTGTGATTTGCAGTAAGGAAAAGAAAAAGTATATAGTATGTCATGTATTTGCTATGCAGTATTGTGAGTAGTTAAATAATCTGGCCTGTTTATTGTGCTATCGACAAAACCGTGCCAAGATGGAAAGGGAAGAAGGGACCACTTGAAAAATTTTGGAATACGCGAACATTTAGTTTGCCACCTACTCTCGGTAGGGCCAATAACTGCAATAGTGTCAGAGGAGCAAGAGAAAAGGCAAACCTTCCTGTTTTACTTAGGTGTCCCTGTCAGTACAGTGATTTGGCCAAGAAGAAATCCAAGTGGCAAAACAGACAGTGCCTCTTGTGAGTGATGAATCTGGCTGTAGTTGTTGTACAGTGGTCTAAGGAGGAAATGATATACCAGTTGTTCACCAGCAGTGCCACCTCAGGCAACAGGCAGAACACAGCAGCAGCTGAGGAAGTGGCTGGGTGAGGTGTGTATGTGTGTGGGATGGGGAAGTGTCAAACAGGCCTTAGAGTGTAATAGGTGTGGTTGGAAGCTCCCAGTTGTCCCTGTGAACATGCCCTTGGAGTGTCATCATTCTCATGAGATCTCATCCTAAAGGTCTGTTGATAATTTCTGTTCCTTTCCAAATTAAAGATGGAGAGGGCATGACATTTTCCTAAAAGGACAGGCACATCCCTTCTGGTACTGGCAATAACCTCCTCCTCCTCACACACATATTCTCATAGACCTTTTGATAGAACTTTGCAAGATGATGGTCCCACCATGTATTTGCTAGGTTCAGATTCTGCCCATGGTTAATTCCATACGGCCACTGTTGCCAGAGTTCCATAGGACTAATCAAGGAAGCAGTCTGACCCATCCTACAGGGCACATGACTGTTCAGAGCCTTTGAGATACTGTATCATACAAAAAAAGCATACAAAGTAAAATTCAAAGTTATCATGTAAAAATACAAATTACTTTGAGACTCCGCTGACATGTAGTTGGAAAGAAATTATATATTGCATTTTGCGTAAGACCTGCATTTCAAAAGCATTATGCACTGAGTTCAATAACATTTTTGGATGCTCATCAGTGTTGAAATCAAGCCAAGAGTAAATGTTTTTTAGCATAAAGCAAAGCAAATTAAGCTTTGCAAATAAACAACTACAATATCTTGTTTAAATAGCCATCTGTCCCAGTTGGCTTACTAATAATTAGCAACTTAATGCTCATTTCAAACCAAGCAGGTAATTGGAGTGATAAGTATTCAAAGAGAAAGGGATGCGTACAAAACCAGGCTGAACAATCCAATCTGAAATGCAGTAGTAGCAAAATTTAAAGCAGGGAAAAAATGGACAGGATTTTGTGTTTTCATCACAATTTACCACTGAGGAAGTACAAACCAACTATCTTTGTGGGTGTGTGTATAAATATCACTAATTAAAACGCAGCACAGAACTAATACCTCCTTTGCAGCTTTTAGTTGAATGAGATTTGGTTTTGTGGCACTACGGATGCCCTCTGATGTCACTAAGGGGCTAGCCCTGGATTTGGAAAATGGAACTGATTTTTAAATTCACTGGGGATTCTGCGTGCTCCCTGCCTCTCTTTTTTGTATTGTCTTCTCTGGAAATATACAGAAAAAAGGTAATTTGGGCTCCTTTAATTCATAGGAGTAATCAACACAGGTGGCAACAATGTAAATTTTCATTTCCTTTCTTGAAAATGTTCTCAAATGATGTGCGAGTGAAATGATGATCTACATGCTTAATTCGATACTGTTTAGTGATGATGTCATCAGACATTTTCTTCAGGCTCCCCAGCTGTATAAGTAAGAACTTCAGCCAGTGGACAGACAGTGGCCTAGCATTCAGCTCTTTGGAGGTGGAATTATTTTCCCATGGATTTAATAAACATTGTTTTTGTGCTGTTGCAGCTCCAGAAATGTTTTTTGGTACAGGAAGAGGATTTTAACATCCAAGTAATAATGGCTTCCCACAGGAGATATGGTTCTGGATGAATGGAGGAAGGAATGGGAATTTCTTAACTCAATTGATTTAGTAGCTGGTTATAGTTTCATTCCATCAAAGATCTTTTTTTCATATGTGACTTTCTCCTTAGAGAGCCTTTGACATTAAATCTGCAAGGATGGGGGAGGGGGCATCAGATGCCAGAGTACTTTATAAAAGAATCACAGCTGTTTGGCCCTCAGCATCTTCTCATCACTGCAGGCATTAAGAAATACATAGTGGCACTTTTTTTTGGTAGGGGGGACATACAACAATTTTAGAGGCATGCAAAAAATCCAGCAGCAGCATTTCCCTTGGTAAATACTGCATAACATCACAGATACCGGGCACCTGTGCCTCAGTCTGGTCAGGAAATTTCATATCCTTTCCCATCTCGGCAACTTCATTTCCTCTCCTTTGGAAACATTTCAAGAGCCCTAACGATTAGTACAACTGTAAGGGAATGAAGTAGAAGGGATTGCGAATCAGGGGTTCAACTTGTTTATTTTCTCAGGCTTTGTTTTCCTTCACTTTTATGGCTGCCTTGATACAACAAATCTCTCACATTCTAGCCAGAGCATGTTGTGGGGCACTCCTGGGAGTGACTGGAAACCAACAGCTGGCTACGGAATCAGCGAAAACCTGGTTTATGAGTAGGCACTAGGAAAGCAAAAGCCAACCCCAGCAGACCGATTGCTGACTGGCCAACAATTGATCAGCAGTGCCGTTTTAGTTTGGTTTTAAGAAGGGGATTGTTCAGATGAACAGCAAGAGTCACTGCTCCTTGCTGGCAGTTCACAAATCACGAGTAATGGGCTGCAGACTTTGAGGCCAACCTACCCAAACGTTCTCAGCGCAGAACCCTGCTTCTCAAGGCAATCCTCGGATGAGCCTTTCGCTGGACAGTGCCGAAGGCTGTATCGCTTTCCAATGATACACCTACATAAATCAGGGCAGGCTGGCTGGCTTGAGCACACGAACAGAAATGGTTATCATGTCGTTCATTATAGTTACCACAGAGCAGGATTTGTCCTGCAGAAGTTACCCAGATTTTGTTGTTATAATGAGATGCCTTTCAACTGTGGAGGAACTGTAATTGTTTTAAGAAGAGTAACAGTGACCTGTACATGAGTAACACTGAACTTTGCACTAAATTGAATTCTTGCAAGCAAGCTCCTGTGGACATAGCTGGTTTTCAGCCACTAGAGGTCCAATCCCACCCACAGTAAAATAAAAAGGAAAAATCCAGCTGGTTTCAGTGGGAGCTGAATTAGGCACCAGTTGATGAAAAGGAAGCAATGGCAACAACCATTGCTTCAGTACAAACACAGGAGACAAAGCTGTTTCACTGGAAGCTTGACACCTGCTCTAGAGGCTGTGAGGTCTGCGAGGGCCAAACAAAACCAGAACAAATTGATTTTTATTTTTCTTTGACTGCTGGGTTGTCCTGGCTCCTTCCCTCTCCTTACCTCACACCCCCCCACCCCCAAAAAGAAAAAAGAAAAAAAAAAAAAAAAGACTTGAAAAGGGAGAAGAGCTCTTTTCTAAAGCTGTGTGTGTTTTGGGGTGTTCGGGTTTTTTTTTTTTAAAAAACTCATTTGGACCTCAGAGCCAGAAAGATAATGTCATGGCTTTTAGACACGGTCTACTGTAAATGGGTGTTTCCTTCACAAACCCAAGCTTGAAATTTCACTCAAGAAATCTACAGTTCAGACTGCAGAATTAACTGAGAGGGTTGGAGAATTTCAAACATTTACAAACATACTCCAGCAGGAGGATTAAAAAAGTGGAATCGGAAAGAAAATGCACAAAAGTGAATGAGGCTGCTCTGGTTTCTCTGTCAGCGCAGCAGTACATCAAAATCTAGCAGAATTATGTTTATGCAACCTGAGTCCTGTGCCAAGGGCACATGTCTGGATGAGAAAACTAGAGCGTTCAGCTTCTCTGGATGTAACTTCTAAGTAGCAAGGCCTGAGCCAAGCCTACTGAAATCAAAACCAGTCTTTGACAACAGCAGACTTTGGACCAGAAGCCAAGTATTTAAAATAGGTGAATGCATCAAGGTCTCAGTGACATTTCAGCGTGTTCAAATGAAGTCAGAGTTCAGCCTGGCAGACGTAAGTTGTAGGATTCATATGATCTAGCACCTAATGGTGGAATCTAATGCAGAAGCTCAGCCTCCTTCCAGTCCCTGTGGGGTGGGAGGAGAGGGAGAAGCACCCCCTCAGGGCATTACCCACCACCTCAGGGGTGCTCAGCCACCCCCTAAAGGCCTGTCTCTCCAGTGCTGTTGCACTGGCCCGCTCACCTAGGCATCTTGCTGAGGTGCTTAAAGGTAAATATGGCAGGTCCCCTGCTGAGCCAGCTCACAGCTATTATAGGTTTGGGGAGTGGTATGCTAGGGAACGGGTGGGACAGAGGAGAAAACGGGGGAATCCAGAGTCCTGAGCAGCAAATGGAATCAGAGAAAGGGCTTGAAGCCTTCTGTCAGTCTGCTGTGAAAGTGGAATGTAACATGATTTTTTCTCCCCTATGTCCCAAATCCCTCACACCAAATGTTTGACCTGCCTGTCTTCCTGTCTTAATTAGTCTTCTGTCTTTCTGGGAGCTGGGTCTGTTCTTTTGCAAATGGCAGCACATCAGACAGGGGAAACCTGTCATGTTTATTTTCTAAGCTGTAGGGGACACCCATTTGAAAAAACTCCCAGCTTATCTAAACGTTTTTGTTTGTATGATTTTGAATTAGGAAGTGTGAGTAATTAGTTAAGAAGATTAAATAAGTCTTAACAACATGCAGTAGCATGCTTACTTTCCTTCCCCCCCCCAACCATTTCCTGCACAAAACCCGGGCCGCCAAACTGTGATGATACCCTTTTCTATTTTAGTTTCTCACTGTGCCACATGCTGATCTAGCATCCGTTATTTCAATTCAGTCTCATTAAAGGGATTATTTTGCACCTGGTTGTTCAAGAAAATTAATCTAGAGAGAAGAAACTTCAGATTGTATTGTCTGTTGAACTATACCCACCACAAACATTTTACTCCTTTTGGCTGCCTTATTAAACCTGTGGGAAGAAACTTTACTTACAGCACTTAAAGGCTTCCTCAAAGTAATTCCTACTTTTTTTTTCAGTTAATTAATTTATCTGCTGCTAGTAGCACAATACAGGAGCAATAACATTTTCCCATAGCTCAGGTAATATTTCCTGTATTCCTAAGAAACTAAGCTCCTAAGCTTTACTTATCCTTTCACTTGTGGAGCTTTCTTTAATTGCTGGAGAAGAATTAGCACTGCATCAGAAGACATTGTTTCTGAAGCCAGGATGACTAAAAAATTAAGTATGCTCTACATTTCCACTAATAACAAAGAAAGCCACCACTGAATGATTTGGGTAAGGATGGCAGTGTTTTTTATGGAGTATGATCCTTGATGTCACTTACTGCAACTTAAAACTGAAATAATGAAAGATTTCTAAAAATCCATTAAATCAGGAGTGGAGAGGAGGGAGTATTTGTTTACAGAATCAGTTATTGTGCTGTCGCTGGGCATTAATGAAGTTGTGGCTATTCAGAACTTGATCCTGGAAACCCTTCCACAAGCACTCATTTAAAACAGTGGGAATGAGGAGGGGTTTGTACAAACAGGACTAGTATTAGTGTGTATAGTTTTCCTGTGTTTTGCATCATTTGTGCATTGCAAGTCTTGTGTGCTCATTACGTGGGACATAAAGCAGTGTGGTCTATTTATTTGTACATGGAATGCATGTTCTGCCATTTAAAAGAATCTAGCAGATCATCACTTGTAGGTAACTGCCATTTTAAATGTTCATCGCCAAAGAGCAAGTTCTTACTTAGAAATTAGCTATGCTGCATAAATAAATACTCCTACTAGGATTGCAGATGCTATAGGCAACACAGAAAAATACAACGGACAAATTTATTTGGACTTAAAAGCTCCATCTGAGAAAATTACCTTACTACACATGAGAAATTGCTGGAATGTCAACTTCATTTGCAGTGGCCCCTTATGGCCTGATCACCCCTCCCTGGCACGATAAATCACTGGCAAGATCCTTACCTTAACACGTTTGATCTGAGCTCAGCAAGACTTGGTTTTGATGTGAAGAACTCCAGATCTGTTAGGTCAGAGACAAATAGCAGAGCCACTGACCTGCAAAGTGCTAACTCTATATTAGACCCAAGTGAGCAGCCGTAAGCTCCTGGAA
Organism: Sula dactylatra; assembly: GCA_013389905.1. Classification (NCBI taxonomy): domain Eukaryota; kingdom Metazoa; phylum Chordata; class Aves; order Suliformes; family Sulidae; genus Sula; species Sula dactylatra. Next base: position 41,430 of record WEKW01011408.1, read on the forward strand.
AGTTTGCCTTCACTTCTACTTTGCATCCTGAATATTTTCAAATATTACTGTTAGCGTGTTTTGCTAAATGGTGCCAGTGACATTTCCTTTCATGTCATTCTGCATGCAGGGAATCCACAAAAAGTCAGACAAACAAATAAGCACACAGTATGAGAAGCGTTATCTTGGATAAACTGTTAGAATTATCTGCACTTTAGGGGGACATGAAATAAAATTCAGTATTTATCAGTTTCTTTATTTCATTTACAGAAATGGCTTGCACTGGCCCTTTTCTACCTAGACTATGCTTGCTAATGTCATAATAATATTCACCAGTACACACATTAAGGTCAAAGTGTCTGTACGTACATGTCTGTACATACAGAAATTCAAACTGCTCCTTAAAAAAAAACACCAAAAAAACAAAACCAAAACCCCCCACAAACAAAAACAAAAAACCCCCAGCTTGTGACATTTGCATTCAAAGTCTGAACTTTCACAAAGACCAGTTTTCTGGCCACACAGTTTTGCAGTCTTGGTTTGAAACTATTCTTTATTGTCCTGGTTAAACAGTCACTTATCTCTACGATAGTAAGCAGAAGTGTTAGTCTACCAGAAAATTGGATGTTCTTAATGGGCTTTGGGGGAGAATAGCTTTGCATCATCAGCATTAAGTTAAATCACATTAAGTACCACTTACAACATAGGGATTACCACTTATGACATCTTTGGTGAAAGCCTTTAAAACAAATTGTTGTGTTTGTTAGAAGAAGCTGTGAGATAACAATTCCCAGGAGTCTGATTTATAAACCCTTTTTGCTCTTCAAGAAGATGCAAAGGAACCCAACACCTCTCATTCAATGCTGCAACGAAATCTCCCAGGTTGGAAATTCTTTTCAATAAAAAGTCTTGGGAAATACTGATTTATTTACTTTAAATATTCTTCTGGAGAGAAGAAACCTTTAGCTAGATTCTCTTTCCTCAGAGTTCAGGTCTGATTTCTCCTCCTGTTCTTTCTGTTGATAAACATTCACTTTACAGATACAAAACTGGAACAAGTCATTCTACTTTTTATTATTCATAAGGCTGATTGGGCAGAACTGGGCTTAAGCTGTCAAAGTATCCTGCTGTGCTTGGATACCTGACAAATTTACACTCCAAAGTACAGTGTGCTGCTAAGACTGAAATTGGATGTGAAGCGTTCTTGCAAGAGCTGATTACAGTCCCAAGCAAATAAAACACTTCAGGGTATAGCAAAATAATGCCAATATTTAATAGAGTTTAACATTTTTATATGTGACTGGCAAGCTATTCTGTATAGAGGTGTAGGCCTGCATGAAAAATGAGCTCTTCTATTCACCTTTAAATAGAAGCACACTAATAACTTTGAGTGTGTAAATTAAAAACATGACCCTCACCTTTTGCCAAACATGCAGCATTAAAAAACGGACTAAGGCAAAACCAAAACCTAACTATGCAGAGATTTCCTTAAATGAGCAAAGTAGGTTATAAGTCTTGTCAATAAAAAGCCTTCCTTAAAAGCAAATGTTCATACATGCAGTCCTGAGAAATTCCCCCCCCCCCCCTTTCCTTTAAAATCTCTTCCCCTTTCTAACCAAATTCCCTTTTTCTCTGCTGGAACCCCTTGTAATGATACCAGAATGTGGGCAAACCTCATTAGTCTCCCTGCTGTTTACACGACAGGATTTATGCTCAGTGTAGTGAACACAATGACACGTGATCACTAAATGGCTAAAACCACCATCAAGACTTTAATCTGAGAAATTTTTCACCCAGACTTCGCAAATACTATTGGTGTGTAAAGTATGAAAACCAGTATTAGTTACAGTGAACATATGTCACCCAATGCTCAGCTTTCTGCAAGGAGTATACCAATAACTAGCCGTTTGTGAAGGTTAATTTCATGCAACCTTTGGCAGTTATCTGGTATAAGGTATGTCGCCAATTCAATCCATTAAGTAATAACTGAATTCTCGTGGGACCTAGCTGAAGTCAAATGTTGTTATTCCAGGTTCACTGCTTTTAGTCTCCCTGAAGACCATTTAGGCAAACAGCTGGAAGAGCTGACTACAAAGGTTCCCAGTCACAGGGAACCACTCTAGGAAAGCAGGTAAAGGCTTCTAACCAGGAAATAAGTTATCAAGGATTTGTTCTGTTGCTCCCTCAAGGACAGAAGTGAACTGAGACAGAGCAAGAGCATGAACACATTTGTGTTTCAGCTAGACTCCAAACATTAAAAGCAATTGTCTTGGCTGATGGGAGGAAGAGCTGTGCTGCACCAGTCACTGGGCATGTTCTGCACTGGGCTCCTGGTTGTCATCTAAATAGCAGGGCCTGCCTTCTCTCCCCATGCTGGAGTGCCTTACTAAAACAAAACCTTTGAAAAGTGAATAGAAACAATACCAGAGACCACAACCTGGACTTGCAGTACTGTCACTGCATTGCACCAACGGAAATACTACTCTTCCTCCTAATGGAAAAGTACAGAGGGGAGCAACACCACAAGCTCCAGCTTCATGTGAACTCATTATGCAGATCTTCCAGCAAGGGGGCACTGCCTCCCAGACGACGCTCAAGGGAACAACAACAGAGACAACTCCTGATGAAGCGACACAGAAAGAGAGCAAAGAGCACAAAGAAAGGGGTCCATCCATCTATACTGTGTGCGCACATATAGGTGAATGCACAGAAAAGTGTGCAATTAATACCATACAGAACCAGACACATGCATCCACATGCAAACGCTGGCTCTGAAATTCATCTGTATTTCCATTTCCCAGAATAGTATGTACAGAAAAAAGAGGTTTTATCTTCTAGTAGTCTGGCTGGTTTAGGAAGAGATCCTGCCTCTGACACTGACCTACTGCCTGAGTTAGTCACGGTTACACTCCCACAAATTTAAACTCCCCCACCTGTGAAGGAGCCTTGTCACCAGTTTTACAGTGAGACTGAATCAATTAATGCTTTCTAAAAGCTTTGATGGAAGGAGGAAGAATATTAACACTTGCAGTTGAGTGATGCTAGCTAAAAATGTCTTTAGTAATGTAACAAATGGATTTTAAAATGACTATCAAAGGGCTGGACCACCAAGCCTAGGTCATCATCAGCACAGCTAACCCATTTAGTGTTAGACTCGTATCACAATTTCAGATGGACAAGTGAAAAAGCAGAGCTTGATTCTCACCTCTCAGGAAAACACCATCCCATAGACATCACAAAAGACAGAAGAGGCCATTAAGTAGCTGTGGTAAAGAAAGTGTGATAAGGACAAGAAGAGGAAGACCAACAAAAAAACATCAAGCACTGATGGAAAAGGGGGTGAAGGCTTAGCCAGATGTCCTGAAAAAAAATGTGCATGTTTCTCAAGGTCTGTGCAGGCCATTCTGGTACAGGACTGCTGTAACTGTATGTTACAACTGAAGAAATTGGAGAGAATAAAATAAACCCCTTGATTTGGAAAGACAGGTGGTAATTTCTTGCTAGTTTCTAACTACTCAAGAATAAACTTAAACTATTTCTGTTACAGCTGAAAAAAACCAACCCATAAGCAAACGTAAAATGTGTATGTTATGGTATACGGGTAAGTTTTGAAAATACCCAATGGAATCAGGACAGTGCTTTTATGCCTGGATGCAAAGAACATTTAAAATAAACTCCAAATGTGTTTCAAACAGCAAAATGAAGTGGTTCCTAAAAAAAATATAATCTATGTATCCAACTGGCAGTTACATAAATGCCTTCTCAAATCAATTTGACAGGGCAAAGAAGTATTAAAGCCAGTTTAAATCTAATTTCTATTTTAAGGACTTTTTACACTAGCAGCGTGGTAAATGAGAGTGAGGTGCAATGTCATGGGAAGTGCTTTAGTGGTTGAGCTGCAAAGACTTTACAGGGGTTTTCAACTAACTACATCACGATTTTCATCTAGGTCATCTTATAGTTAGGAAATAGAAGTGCAAGTGCCTCTAAGCCAGCGTAAGAAATCTAAGTGTGAAAATGGGTGATCTGGACTATATCACAGAGAGGAAAGAGACTAGCATTTTTTGAGCATAGGGGATAAGAATTATCAGAGGCATACCACAATTTCTAGGTATAAGCTACGTAGGGAGGACAAGTCAGGCTGCAGAGAGGGGGGAGTAGCTCTGTGTGCAAGGAATTGCGTGGGTATTTCTTTGAGGAGAAACATAACACATAACATAGACCCACGGATATAGAGGCAGTGTAGGTCATGAAGGATAACAGCGGGAGTGAAGTACTGACTTCTGGATAAGAGCAACTGAAGTGACATTGAAGTGGCACTGAAGTGGAAAAAGAATACTAAGGCAGTAAGACTGGTACAAAAGTAACTGCCTATTAGTTCAGTGAGAGTTGCATTAAGATAGCATCTAGAGAACACACAGTTTTCTGTATCCTAATCTAAACAACATTTGACATAGTCCTGTCAAGGACTAAAAATTGTGTCTGAACCCCTGAGAAATGGTTACCACATAAATAATTTCAGCTTCATTGCAGGAGAGAAACACATGAAGAAGCCGTACTCTCTGGGATACTAAACTTCAAGAAGTGATTTTTTTTAAAAGAGGAAGTAACTTAGAAACTCCCTGCTTGAAGCTAGGAAATTAAAATCCATAGAATCAGCATGGAGGCTTAAGAATGTGAAAGAGTCAAAGAAGATTTGCATTCCCAGGGCTAAAAATGGGAAGCACAAGCAAGAAAATAAATGGGGTGGCTAAGCAGGAAGATAGAAGAGGAAACGTAGGCCAAAAAAAAGAAACAAAGTGCTAACTTTAAAAGGCTGCAAAACACAAAGTGAAAATTAAAAATCGCTACTAAATATTCTGAAGAAAAATACCAAAAAGGTAACACAAATAAAATAGCCAAGAGAAGCCTAAGTTTAATAAATAAGCAACTATAGCCTGTGGGAGAGACAGTGGATTCCGAAAACAACCTGGCTATGAAAGGTATAAAAGGGAGACTGAAGATATTTCCAGAAGTGGTTGCTTACTTGGGGGGGATCTTAATTTGGCTACACTGAAGTAAATTATATTTCTGGCCAAAATTTAATATGCGTTGTAGCACCAAGGGAAGAAAAGCAGAGCCATTAGTTGGAACACTAGAAGATGACTGGTGAAATACTTGTTCTGGAGACTCATCTTTACTAAAACACTAACACCAGCAATACACCAAAGATCATTTAGAGGCCGTGTCCAAGACGAGGGTGCTTCAGACCCAACTGTGCTGTAAAGAGTTGAAATAAAATTCCTGAAAGAAATCTCAAATGCTAACGCATCTCAATTCTTCCAGTTTACAAAAGCTTAGGCATCAGGAATTGCACAAAAGGCACTAAGGATATACCAGGGTGGTGATGACAATGATGTATTAAGCAGTGTTTTTCCCACTGAAGCACAAGTACACAATGCCACAGCACAGGCCTGGAAGGACCTTCCAACTGGAAAGATCATATTTCAGATGAAATGTAGACCTGAGGTTCTGACCAGCTCCAGTCACTTGAGGCCACATTTAAGGCATGCTGACCTATTCATAAGAGGATAAGACGAGCTTTTTATATGACAGTCAGATAATACCTGTGTTTACCTGAACTAGTAAATAGCTCTCCTTTGGAAATAAGTCAGTTTCACTTTAGAGTGAAGCCTTTACCTGTGTAAATACATGTATTTGGAATTTCTGTAGGGTAGGGCACTTTCTGTTAGTTTCCAAGTCAAAACTGAGGGATTTTGTGCAATTACTGCAAGATGACCAGAGCATGGTAAGAGGACAGTGTCTCCTTGGCATCCTCTTCCCATCCGAGTTCAGCAGAGAGGCTGCAGCCTGTCCTGTGCAACGCTTCCTACGTCTTTGTGACTTGCCAAATGGATTTTTTGTAACTCATTTAAAATTGGGGCATACTGGAAATCCACATGGAAATTAGCAAAGTATATCCTTTCTGTAACCACACCACCTGCTATAGGCCTCTCCACAGCTGTCCCACCGGCATCCCTTTAGATTCTGAGTTCAATTCAAAGTCTTCATTACCTATGAATCCCTCACAGGTTAAGGTCTATATACTCTAGTGGTCAGTGCGGTCGCTGTGTTTTAACCTCCAGCTGAGGTCAACTGAGATTGAGCTGACCTTAAACACTTTCATTTGGGTCACAGAATTTGATGTGGATAGTTCTCTGCTCTGAAGTATTTTCCCACTTCAGTCCAACAAAGCTGGATAGTATTATGTTTCAAGGCATAAGGTAAAAATCTAGTTCACTAGGCTCTCTGGGAAAGGAACTGACTTCAAGTGAACAAGAATGAAGTCCTTTTTTTCTTTTGTCAGTTGGAGAGTATTTCAGCAATGCTATTGCAGCGACGCTTTGATGTATCATACTTTTAGTAATGAAGTGCTCCTATATTTAAAGTTTAGTTACACTGTGTAACTTAAAATTGATGTATTGCATTCATGTCACAAAGATAGACTGCTATTAAAAGTAATAGAAAATGCTGCTCAGTAGAAATATGTTTTTAGAAAAATTCTGAAATACAGAACTTGTATTTTGGAGAAAAGCCAATTAGGTGTACGCAGTCCGAACAGGAATTCCTCTGTTACTCTGAGTAAGCACAAAAGTAATGAATTATTGGGCCCTTAGATGACAATCATTTTTTAGACTTCAACTTTCTCCACATAATACTTAGTAAGTCTTTACGTAGCTATTTATGTACTTATTTGTGCTTGAGTAGGGATGCTAGTGCTTGTTTGAGGATTCCTCACTAGGGGACTGCACAGAACTGCAACTTTCTGAAGATTTTTTTTAAAGCTTTACACATCTGTGCTAATGTTACATTTACACAGTTCCCTTATAATGTTGTCTCTGTATAAATGCATTTTTTGCATCTCATTTTTCTCAGGTGAACTAAAGTTGATGTTTTGGTTACTTGCTGCAGAGAGCGAGTTCTGCCTTTCAAAAACACAGATAAAAAGTGGTTTTTAGAAGTGGAGAGAATTACACAATTTGCAAAAAATAAACAGCGAAATGTTACAGTTCAGTCTTAGGAAAGATGGCTGCAAAACTGTAAAAGAAGAAATGTGACTTTATGCAGGATCTGACTAAGAATTTATGATACGGACCACTGAACTCATCTTTTGTCATTTATCTCTGTAAACCTGCAAGATTTCTTGGAAGATAGTTAGTCAAATGAGGAGCCGAGATGAATCAGTGCATATAATTTATTTAGACTTTAAAAAGGCTTTTGATGATAAAGTCCTTAGCAAGAGGCTATTAAGGAAAGTTAGTAACCATATGGTGAAAGATAAAGTCCTGCTATGGATTAAAAAGTGGTTAAGAGATAAGATAAAAAGACTGGAAATAAATGGATAATTCTCCCTGGAAAGAGGTTAATAGCAAGGTGTCCCTTCATTACTGTGACTAGCAATTGATACCTTAGTTCACCTGCTTTTGCAGATCGTTACTAGTAAGGTACATAGTTTTCAGCTAAAATTATTCAGATTAATCAGTGTACTAAAGAAAATATCACTAGGGATGAAGTTAAAAGTCATTTGGGCAACTCGAGGGTAGATGAAATATGCCAAAGGTAGTAAACACAAAGCAAAGCCTGTTGGAAGGAAGGGCTCAAATTACTTTTAGATGCTGGTATGTTCCCAATGACTTGCAACGCCTATGGACAGCTTACTGAAAGCAACTGTTAATGTGGATGGTAAAGAAAGGAAGACAAACGGATATAGCGGTTCCATTGTGTGGTGCTCCCAGGAACAAAGCAGTTTATGGCAGTGAGTAACTTCAAACTGGCAGAGCCCATTAAGGTCTGTGGGGGACAATTCTGCATGGACAGGGAGATAGACANTAATACAGAAATGTACCAGGATTGGTGAAATTCTGTGGGAAACGTTTCTGAAGGACATAATGGAATGGAGAATTAAAGAGGGATTTTTTTTTTTTCTTTTCTTTTTGTCAGAATGAAGGTGTGCGTTCAAAACACATTATCCCAACTCAGTAGTCCTACAGTTACGGTCAATGCCTAGACAGCCATAGATCTTGGATCAAATCCTTTTCTGTCCAAGATCATGAGCATTCTTGGAGCAAGGACCTGAATCCATGAGTGTCTTAACCCCATGGCTATCAAGTTGATATCTCTCAGGCCTCATAAAAACTTACAAGTGAATTATCCAACAGGAAAGAACGTGAGACTCTTTCCAAGGATAGCCAAAGGTGGATAGCATCCAAAAGTGGGACCTATTCACCATCAGAAAGTAGGCATCCCTATTCTGCCCTGTTTGTTTCAGAGCATGGGTATGAATTTGGCTGCTCTTCAACTCAGGCAAATGCTCTGATTATTAGTGACCTTCTGGTTTTGCTGTGCAAATAAATATATGCATCTTTTGTACTGGAATACGTAAATCATAAACATTTTTGCAAACATGAGAAAAGCACTAAATGCATAGCTCTTGGCTTTCAGTATATCATCTGACCTTAGACCTTATAGACCGGACAAAGAGAAGAAAATTTCCCTCTAGCCAGCAATATAGTATTGTACAGCTTGATGCATTAAGCCAGTTTACATTTTCAGTCTAAAGATTCAGTCTCTCCCTAAAAATTCAGCACAGTAAGAAGTCACTGTTACAACAGTTACCTACTCAGTAATATAGCAGTTATCTGCTGTATTTATCTAGTTGTTGCCAGTTTCTGTATTTTTAATGCTCTTGAATGAACATGGTTATAGCAGCTGTATTGGAGCTAAGCAAAGGCAGGGGACTGGATATGCATAAGACTACAATTGTTTCTTGATCCCTCATGCAAAACCTGGGTAAATTGGGTTTGTGCAGAAGACCTTAAAGGCTTGGGAGGAAAGAAAGAATCCTATATTCAGGCTGTTAATTGGAAAGAAGTGCATAAATAGTTTGCAATTCCTGTATGGGTTGATGGATTGTAATACTAACTACAAAGTATGAACACAGGAGAAGAGAATTCAAACTGTAGATTTAAACAACAGTACATCTAAATACAGTTTATACCCTAAAACTTTGTATAAAATGATACAGAGGGACATATCTAGTGTCAGCATCAGATGCTGAAGTGTTCCGCAAAGGGGAAAAGCAGCTGTTCTATTTGTCTGCTCTTCGTGCAAACATCTCCAATTTTCTGTGCCTCATCTCTTGTGACTGGACAGCGCTCACTGAGCTGACCCAAAAGGCTACTGATTTCTTCAAGTATCAGACACTGGATTTGACTTCAAAAGGCATTAAAGTAGCGAGCTCTGTCAGGGAAAGATAGGTGGGAAATAACATCACTTACCTGAGTTTTGCCAAAGCTTGTCTTCAGTTCAAAAAAAGACAAAGATTCAGCATATTATTGTAAATAAAATAGATTTCCTGCCTCCTATCTTAATGTCAGTCTCAAATTTTATCTGGAAAACACATGCTGGAAATTTTGGTGAAAAGAATTTATAATAGCATTCTGCAGCATTCATTTCTGGGCAATGCCAAGAAAGCACAATGGGAATGAAAATACAGAACGTTAGTAACAAAACACTTCAAACCCAAATGCTTATCATATGAGAATTTGAAATGTATTTTTTAGTTCTTGTCTACCCAGAAGCAGTTTGCCGACACTTAATACAAACTGCTGTATACAGTTCTCTGTCGCAGTGCTGGGTAGTTTACCTGGTCTGTGTTTAGAAACTGACCTGATTTTAGCCTATGGTGTAAGAGTAGAGGCAAACCCTTTTATGCAGGACAAAAAGCCACGGTTGTCAGTCAATTCACAGGCTATTACTACAGAAACATTTCTGTACCTCTTCACTGCCACAGTGCAGTAAGTTCACCCCTTTAGAGCACCTCTTTATAAAAAGGTCTCAAAACCACAATTCTTCAACTTTTCCTAAAGTTCTTCAACTCTTTCTCAGACATAAATCAGTTGGCAAACAAGGAACAAAACTTAAAGCATCCAGCTGGATTAGTGTCCCCAGCATGATGCAAACTGAGAACATTTGTTCACTCAGTTACATGATGTGGTGACAGAGTGAGGACAGGACAGAACCCTAGGGTCCTCATTTTATACCAAGGTGTCTTTTGAAGTCAACGTGACTTACTATGAAAATAATTTGCAAAGCAGATTTGATCATACCATAACAAAGGAAGGATAGCCACATCCTGCAGAAACACTTTCAGCCTCTCACACAGAGACAGCAGGAGGAAAACACTGCAAAGGGCTTAATCCATTGGGCTGATTCCATGTCTGCTGTCAGATACTTGGGAGATGCTCAAGCCTCAGGAGGGAGAATGGAGTTTCATAAGAGCATGAAAGAAGGAGGCATCAATATAATACTAAGCTGAGAACCTTCTGATCACCCTCGGAGGTTATCAGGTTTTCAGAGCCATCAGCTCAGGGGTGTGCTTCCTCTACAAAACATGCTAATAACGTGTCCTTACTGGACATCATGCTACGGCTTGTCTCACACATCTGATATTTCTGGAGCAGCCCATTCTGGGAGACTTTCTGGCATAAAGTTGACGTTTGTAGAAGCATGACTTGTTGCCAGGGAGAGGGCTGGATCCCCTTCCTACCTACATGCTCCCTTACATATGGAGCATAGCACCGCCAATGCGCTCCTGACAAGTCTGAGGAGGGCTTGCTGGGCCACAGGGCTGCAGAATAACCTAATTCCATGCAATACTGGAAGATACCCTGTTCTGCAGATGCAATCCCTCCCCAAATGTTGATGTTAAGAAGTAGAGAACTAAAAAGTCATCACAATGGACAGAGAGATAGTCTTCCATGTAGCAGTTTTAGTACTTGCCAGCCACACAGCAAAACTTAACCCTGTGTGCTTGAACACTCATCTTCATGTCTGGTTCACATCCTATTCACCAATTCGTGTTACGCACATCTAAAACGCTTTTCACAGAGACCATGCCAAGGTATTAGAAAGCTGGGAAAAATATTTCTAATGTCTGTTTTTTTAAAGAAGCATAGGCTGACTCCCAATATTGAAGTTACAATGGATACTGCTGCACATCTTACATAAAAACATGCAATCATGTAATTTTCATCACTAATTAAATATATTTTTTCTGACCAACAAAAAACTACATTGCCTCTGCGTGCTACATCAGGTGTACAGATCAGAAGGACTTAACACACTGTTTTCTGCTCACTTCAGTAAACCTACCAGAGGAATATTTCACAAGTTTCAGTAATTCCACTAAATAATCAAACACATGAAAATTACATGGGTAGTACTTCTTTCACCGATGTTCTTGGAAGGAGCTTTCATAGCAATTCCAAGGATAATGCAGTGTTTTAAAGATCAATGAATAATAAATTTACTTTTTTCCAGTACATACTACAAATCTTTTACAAATCTCCTTTAGGGACCCCTGGAATTTTAACATGTTCTATCCTAACAAAACTGTCTATTTCCCAATTTTAGAATTCCAGAAATGGAATTTAATTGGCAAACCATTTTAAAATTACTTCACTCAGTTTAAATGTTCACAGGTACCTCTATTTTTCACAAAGAATTAACTCCCAAATGGTTAAGTTTTTACATTCAGAGACAGCTGTAATAAGCAGTTCAAGAATTCTGTGTCCTGGTTGTGTATTTAAAATTCTCAGCTAACAAGCAAGAGAGAGGCTGCTAAGAATGCTTACAGATGTCTGATTTTATAAGGTTTGGGGCGGTTGGGTTTTTTTTTTTGCTAAAGTGCTTTAGTCCAATGTTATTTATTGTTTATGGAAGTTGTTTGTCATTTAAGACATAAAGCGACCACTCCCCCAAAAGAAAGAATCAAGTTACAATCCATTATTTCATTTTTGATTGTTTTTCTTTGTAATAGGTGGGAAAATGGATCCTGGATAAAAGTCCTGCCCAAGACAAGACTCCAAGCTGAAGACTCCAATTATCTATAAATCACTTGTGTTTCCTGCAAAGAAAGAGAAAAAGGAGGGAAGAGCAAGACAGACGGAAAAACAGAGACAGAGGATATGCCAAGTGAAATATTTGATACCTGTCCTAACCCAAATTTCTCTCAAAAGCAACCAGGAGTTTCCTGATATCTCAAAACTAAGCTTAGAAGAAACATGCTGCCGTTGTTTTTGGCTTACTATTGAAGTAAAATAACTTTCTTTTACTTGTTCTGTTAGTATAAAATGTGCAACATCTTACATATTTCTGACATGATGGCACTACATATTCTGAATTAGTAAAGGTTACTGTCAAGCTTACATTGTCACAGGTAGGAAGATATGATTGCTGATGACTGCTACATTTTTCAAAGATTTTTGGAACCAATTCTCAAGTTGTAGAGCAGAGAAACGCAAGCACACTTATTCTGCAAGCCAACTGTGATACTACTCTCAAGTATTACCCACCGAACACTCCGGAAGCATATTTTACACTGAAACCAGCCATAAACAAAATTCATGCCAAATACTATTTGCACAGTATGATTGCTCCCAAAGTGTAACACCACACCACATCAAATAACTACATTCCTTATTTATTTAAACTATTTTCAAAGAAATTCTATGCAAGAAACCATATGCATCGTTTAATTTGCATATTGCAGTTTGCATTAAAATGTAATGAAATCTAAAATAGTTGACTTTCCTCTGAAACATTCTTCTAGAACATGGAATTGCTGTAACAAATTAGAGGACAAATTAGTTTTGGCACCCGCTTAAAAAAGAGAAAAGATGAAAAGCTTTTAAAGTGATGATATAGAGGAAAAAATTACACTACATCAGCCAAAATAAGTTTCCTATCAGCTTTAAAGCTCCTGAAGTTGTACTTCCAGTAGATAAAAATGTTATCACCTTTTTCCAGTGCTGATGTGCTTATTTTCTTATTAAGTTACTCGGTAATTAGAAACAAAGTCTGACACATTGTAATCTGTTTATACAATACATTTGAAACTTCTCCAAGAGATAGGAAAACATTCTTTAACTAAAGAGACTAAAGATGCAAAGATTCAAAATATATAAGTGAATTTAAAAATTCAAATTGCATTTACAAACGACTGTTCTCCAAGCCCATTTTAATCGACAAAAACAATTTAGTCCCATAATACACCACAGAAACCCAGCAGATTTTTCTATGGTGACCCAATGGGTTTGTTCTTAACCCTCTCTTTATGAAAATCAGTCTTACAGGTTAGTAGGAAAGAATATACCCTCTTGCAATATTGTTCAAGGGTGTATTCAATTATCATGGAAGTTAGTAGAGAGACCTGTTCCAGTGCTGTAACAACCTGGTAGTACTGAGTCCTCCAGGAATTGTAAAAGAGTCCCTTGGGCACACAGGGTAATTCAAGAAAGAAAACATTTTTATTTTCTGATTGAGATATACAGGTATGTATAGTAACTTCCCCTGAAGTACATCAAAAACAACTGAAACGTATTCGATAACTACTGATTTTGCACTGAAAATAAACCCCGACAGCTCTGTAGAAAATACTACGTTTAAAGAGAAGTAAAGTGGCAAAGCCAGTTCCAACAGATCTAATTTGCTGTTCTATTATCCTGTGGTTGTTTCAGACGATTACAGGGTAAAAAAATCTGTTTCCTTTATTACAGATTCAAGGCAGTCTTTTAGTAGTTTTTTATCTCCACGCTCCAGTTGGTTAGGGCAGAATGAAACTGATTTTAAGCAAAATCCCTCCTTTGGAGGGAAAGCCATGAATTTCCCTGCCAGAACAAACGAACACAACTTACCTTGGTGTATTTGATTTCAAGGTTGAGAGTGGGAGAAGGCAGCAGATGCAGAGATGCCATCAGAGCTGCAGGATCTGCCTTCACCTCCCCTGGCATCT